>CALNHX010001860.1:0-202239 GCA_940337035.1 Agriotes lineatus | reverse complement strand
GTTTTCAATAGTTTCTTACGTAAACCGTATGGCAACTGTGTAAATACGCGAAATCTGAGTTTAAAAAATTGTATTTCAGCGTTTGAGCACTCCTGGTATAAACATACCTAATACAGTCGTAAACAAGGATTTTGGGCTACCAACGTATTTTTTCTTAATTGTAAGGTTTCCCGGGTTATGCCATGGTCGCCGATCTGAACTTGACGTTTTGCTGATCATGCTGTCAGCTTTTTCAGGAGTGTCTTGAAGGCTGATGTTGGAGTCTCAGGGTTCTCGTTATATACCGATGAGTCGTTCGGTTTGATTTTTCACTTGAAGCTCGTGTAAGTTTTGGTTTGTTTTTCAGGGCCACTTTCCATGTGTTGCTAAGGCAGTAACCGTCATTTCGACTGAAGTTGTTGGAATTTTTAATAAACTCTAAGGATTTCCCGGAAATACAACGGTACTGATTTCTAGTCTGGGCTACGGATTAGTAATGTATTCTGTGGGTTCTTGGTCTTAGTAGGTGCTCTGTGATGGCCGACTTGTGTGTTTTTGATTCGTGTATGGCTCTGATGTTCTTTTATTTTAGATTGAACGCATCTTCCCTTTCGTCCGAAATAAGATTTGCCACAAGTGCATCCGATCTGGTAAACGCCTTATATCTGTAGCGTGGGCAAACGAATCAATTGTTCGATCTTTCTGATAGTACCATAGCGAACCCCCATATATTTCCAATCCAAGACCTTTCTTACTCTATTGGCTGCTTCGGCAATGAAGGAAAGGCGATGGTAATTCGTAGGTTTAGGTTCCTTTGGTTTTTTGGTGTTTTGGCATGCATCCCTATTATCTCGTCGACTGTAGGTTAATCTGTTAGCGATTCTTTTCTTTCTAACCAACACCTCCACGAATGGAAGACGTCAATTCTCTTCAGTTTTCATATTGAGCTTTATGCTGGCACGGCGGTTGTTTGGTTGTGTCGAGAAAACTGCAAGAACTGTTTTTCAAGGGGCCGTATATATGTGGTCGACTTAGCGGAAACAGCTTCCTCCTTCATGGCCCCCATAAAGATGTTGGGAATGACTAGGAATAACGGGAATTCCATAGCGGCTCCTTCCTTTTGCTCACAGTGTTCCTTTCTAAAGAAAGTAGGTCGTCGCGAGGCACATCCTTACTAACTCTGGCGCGTCTTCTCCTACCCCTTGAGGGACGAAGCCATGATGTATAAGGTTTACTGCAGCTCCTACTGGTGCGTTGGTTAACAGGGATTCCACAACGAAGCTCACTAATTGTGCTCATTAAGTGTCAAGCCATATACCCTGCATGAACTCTTGGTTGGGTGACCACGCAGCAACCTTCTTTGAGGAAGGCATAGAAAAATTCGTGCCACGGTATGATAGAAATGGCGATTATGTAGAAATGTAACTGAGAGCTGTACTTACATTTCCTAAACATTAATGTTTTATATTCATTTTTGTTTTTTATTTCTACTGAATCTCGTGTATAGGTTGGAAGCTACGTTTCTTAACAAATAAGAATATTCCATGATCATGTGCTCTCGGCCTACCTAATTTACAAACACATTTATCGTTTTTCCAACTTTGCTGCGAAGAGTTATTACCTGCTACTTACTCGTCATACAACTTTGGCTGCAGAAGAATTTTTGCAAATAAGTAGAAGTCATTGAAACATTCGGACGTGGCTACCTGTTTTGTTCACGCGGAAACCCAAAATGCTCGGCTAGCTGCGAAGTGATGAAAACGCACGCTTAGCGGCAAGTGTCAACTTTCTATTGTCAAATGAGAGTGATAAAATCTACTTTCGATGTCAGTCGTCGAAAAAATAGATTTTTTAAAAAACGACTATATTTAGAATACGGAGTTATAACTACACTTCAAACTTTATATAAAAGAATTTGCTTTTACATCCATGTGATTTGATACGTTTTAATTTGCATAGCTTAATATTGCTAGTGCGTATGAAGTAATGTAGTAACTATAACTAACTAAAATTGTGATTACAAAACCTTTTTATTAACTTTTTTACCAATCATGTGCCTGGGATATCATAAGAAACCACACATTTTGAGTAACCCATTTAATCAATTACTACTTGATGATACAGCATCATAACTGATCGCCACTGAATTGGTGATTTTGTTTATTCCAAGCTAAAAATAGAAAACCTTCGCAAGAGTAGTTTTGCTCAACAAAAAGAGTCGACGTTTGGTTCAAGGTTCAGTACATGTTATTCAAAATAATACAATAGGTAGGTAGGTATTTTTGTGTATGATAATTTTAATTTTTAGATTTCGAAATTGGTAAAATTTATATAATATTATTTTTGTATTGTTTTTCATTCGGCGAACTAATTTTTAATGTTTCACCCGAAGAAAGAATTTATAAGTAACACAAAAATAGAAATACAGCGTTCATATTAGCTCAAGTCCTAATAAACTAGTCGAAAATATCCTTTGTGCCAAGTTGGTTTGAAGCTGCGTGGATACGTTGCTATTGCGGGCTAAATCATAGCAGCCAAAGCAGTTTCAAATTATCCACATACACACACACACATACACAGAGAAAGGGTATTCAAAACAAAGAACCGCTCACAGGAGTGGACAAAGACACCTACGACATGCGTAAGGAATTGCAAGCGAGCTCGCCTCTCAAGAATTTTACTTGCCCCTTTTAAATAGTTCATGCGCACAACACACCACTAAATAAAAACCACTGTATGGCCAATACTTTATTAATGACTTTTGGATTCGTTATGATGAATAGCCTACAATCCCGCTCCTGTTCCGAGAGAAGATGCAGAATATGTTTTGATCAAACACTTCTGAACTTGCACGCTATTTGTTATAAAAATTTTCGATTCACTTCCTTACAGGATAATGCTTAAACTAAAGTTTATCTAGGAATGTCACAGCTCAGATAGAAACTAAACTACTGCAACCTACTACTTAATTATTTTTATTGTTCATTGAAATGTTAAACATTGTTTAACATGATCGCGTCCTCGAATGTTGAGATACCGTTAACATGCATCCTCTCATTTAACATGTATCCACTCGCGTCCTCGAATGTTAAGATACATTTAACATGCATCCACTCATTTAACATGCATTTACTATAGCAACATCACACATATTCATGATAGTCCGATTTCGATTTAGCAGTTTTTAGTAATTATTATTGATTCAAAATTATTGCCACAATGAACAATAAACTAATAAACGCATTTCGAGGGGATACCGTCTTAACATTTTTCACATAAATTACCACTCTCGCTTCGCAATATGCTCGAATGTTAAGACTGGGTTACCCCTCTTAATACGTTAATTGCTATTATCAAGCAGTTAAAGACTGTGTTATGTGATGCAATAAACGGTACGTTCGCTGGATGTGGGCATCTGATATAAAGACGCTTGTGGTAGTCATAATCGCTTACGGTATTGAAGTTATAGAGGATTAAGAACACAACCTTTTTCTGTTTTTGGGATTTTTCCTGATATACTCTTGTGGGGATTCCTTTTCTATAACGTTTGTACCACGGCCATACATGACCATCAACATTTTTATTTTTTCAAGACCGATTTTCGTTACATTGCGAAAAGAAGCTAAATTATTTATGGTCAGTTACTTCAATCCAATCCGACTTTGGCAACCGTGGGACCTTAACGCCTAAAACCTTCTCAAAGAGGAGATGTCGATGCTCCTGCAATGGAAATGTTAATAACAAGCCTGACAGCGACTTGAAGAATAACATGAGTCACCAATTCCTACCTATTCACCATATACAACTGTTTCCTACTTTCTTCTCTTTTCTAAATTAAAAAATCTAGATTAAAAGAAATTTGCTACTAATGAGGAAGTTATGGCGACTGTAGGGGAGTTGCAAAACTTAGGAGAAATGCTGTTAATAGGATTGGATTACTAAATTGCAGCAAATTTGGACCAACTCTATTGAAATAATAGATAATGGTTGCTTTATAGTAATTAACGTATTAAGAGGGGTAACCCAGTCTTCGAGCATATTTTTACCACTCGAGCGAGCGCAGCGAAGCAAGAGTGGTAGTTTATGTGAGAAATGTTAAGACGGTTTTCCCTCGAAATGCGTTCATTAGTTTATTGTTCATTGAGGCCATAATTTTTAATCAATAATAATTACTAAAAACTGCTAAATTGAAATCGGACTACGATGAATATGTGTGATGTTGCTATAGTGAATGCATGTTAAATGAGTGGATGCATGTTAAATGTATCTTAACATTCGAGGACGCGAGTGGATGCATGTTAAATGAGTGGATGCATGTTAAATGTATTTTAACATTCGAGGACGCGATCATGTTAAACACTGTTTAACATTTCAATGAACAATAAAAATTATTTAGTGCTCGTTTCTAGGCTACGTTGCAACTTTTAAAGTGTTCTTTCTAGTATTGCCATTTCCGTAATTTTATAGTGCAGTCATAAGGGATATAAAATAACCCATGTGTTTTGAAATTATATATTTAAAGCAACAGTAACACAGGTTTATTACAGCACATTTAGAATTGTTTTATATACGCAATCTTCTGATACAATTCTATGGTAAATCCGTGTATAGAACCATGTCTGAACTTAAGTTCGACTTCATACTATCCAGCTGGAAAATGTGGAGGAAACTTGTTAAAGTCAGGACCCCAATTACAAATTTTAAAGTGACCCTATGAATAAAATAGATGAGTAATTTAAAATAACAGGGTAAATATTATCTTGTTAAGTGGACAGTTGGTAAAATTGCCACACAATAGAAGGTTTTGTATTCCGAAGAGGTCTTCCTCGAAGGCTTTGCAGATGTCAACGGTTAAGATAATTGGAAAAAATCGATATTCGTTACTCATGAACTTACACATTTGTACGTCGGCCTGTGAAGATTATAAGCGTTAGCGTAACAGGTTAGTGGTTTGCGTTGTTATGAAGTATCACAGCTGTATGCCAAGTATAGGTTTCCTAAATAAGAGAAATGAGCCTTGCATAGAAACTTCAGTCAGTCTGGTATAATACGCGTCACAGTCTGCTGTTTTATTTTAATCATAATATTAATGGAGTTTCGTTGCAAAAAACAAAAACTAAAGTTTTTTATTTTTTATTTATTTATTTAATTGTTTGGCGCATCCACCTGTTAGGTTATTAGCTCCAGAACTTTTGGTAACTTGCATTTCATTGCATCTTGTTTTTTTAACAATATGTACGTTATTATTACTACTTATATTTCCTTGATTAACTTGGTCACTTTTAGGAAGTTTATCATTTTCTTTTCCATGGATTTACCAAAGTGTAGAGCTTCCGGTAGATGTTGTGGAAGATGGAGGTTACTTCGTGTATCATCATATTCCTGGCAGTCAATGTTTATATGTTTGACGGTGATTGGCTCATTGCAGCTATTGCAGAGATGTCTGGACCCGTTGTTGGCCTGGCAAAAATAAATTGGTGGGTAATTTTCGTGTGGCCTATTCTAAGTCTGGTAATGCACTGATGTTCCCTTCTGTTATTGTTGTAGGTATCCCAGGGTCGTGTTGTTGGTTTCAGGTCCCTCAGTTTGTTGTTGGTTGTTTCTGTCCATATTTATTGCCAATTTTCGAAAACATTAATTTAGACGAACAACACAAGCACACAATCAACCTACCATTCACCAAATGGGAACTTGAAGAAACCTTAGCATCTTGCAAATTCCATTCCAAGTAATAAAAAACTTAGCCGAAAACTCAAAAAACTATCTGCTATAAATGTACAACTTCTTATGGGAAACACATAGCTTTCCAACTATATGGCGAACTTCAACAATAATACCAATCCTAAAACCAAACAAACAGAGAAACCAATCATCAAGTTACCGTCCAGTCGCCCTAACTTATTGCCTTAGTAAACTCCTGGAAAAAATTATATACAAACCACTGATATGGTATCTTGAATACAACTATATCATCGACCCTTCACAAACAGGCTTCAGAAAAGGACACTCTAGCATAGACAATTTAGTATCGTTAGAAACTGAAATACCAGCAGCATATAACAACAAACAATTCCTAATAGCAACATTCTTCGACCTCGAAAAAGCATACGATAACACCTGGAAACATCACATATTAACAACCGCAGTACGACACGGGTTATTAGGTAATATAGCTCACTTTATCAAAAACTTTCTCCAAGACAGAAAATTTAAAGTAAGTGTAGAAGGAGTGTATTCAAACAGTCATACACAAATGAATGGTGTCCCCCAAGGATCTATAATCAGTGCCACCTTATTCCTGTTAGCAGTCAACGATGTAGGAAAAAGAATTTCCCTACCAACTAGAAAATCTATTTACGTGGATCACATAGCAATATAAAGCAGAGGGAAAAACATCACTAGTGTGCAAAGCCTTATACAAGATTCTATCAAAAGATTAGAAGAATGGGTGGAGACAACCGGATTCAAGTTTTCAACTTCTAAGACCAAGTGTATGCTCTTCACCAAAAGACAAACGTACAATATTCCAGAAATCACACTCAATAGTATTGAGCTGACGTATGTCAACTCGGTAACATTTTTAGGCTTAACCTTTGACAAAAAACTAACGTGGAAGGAACACATCCAGAATAAAAAAAACTGTAAACAAAGATTAAACCTGCTGAAAATCTTAAACAGACACCAATGGGGAGCGAATAGAGAAAACTTACTTCGGATCTATAAAACACTAATAAGATCAAAAATCGACTACGGTAGCCAAATTTATATCTTAGCAAGCAGAACTTTACTAAAATCTCGAGATACAATACACTACATAGCAATGAGGATAGTAGGAGGCGCTTTTAAAACCAGTCCTACAAACAGCATACTATGTGAGATAGGAGAACCACCACTACAACTAAGAAGACAACAGTTAACACTCTCATATACAACAAACAGAATTACAAATCCTTGCTTCAAAAATAACATCCCGGCCCATATACCACCTAACATTCCAAAAACATCTGCAGATTTTAATCTTAGAACACCTAATATCCTGGAGCACGTCAACCTAAATATTCCAAAATTAACCCACACCAAGCAGAGTAAAACCCCTCCTTGGACAAATAAAAAACCAAACACGATTCTCACCCTGACCAAATATAACAAAGACAACACACTTCCTATAATTTTTAAACAAAAGTTTGCAGAACTCAAACATCAATTTACAAACTATACCGATATATACACCGACGAATCAAAAAGTGCAAAACGGAAAGGGTGCAGTTTTCATTGTAAATGGACAAGACTACCAGTTCAAACTAAATCAAATATCAAGTATTCATACGGCAGAGCTCTATAGTATAAGAGAGAGTGTGAAGTTCATCACAACCTACAAGAACAATAACAAGCACTGACGCTAAGATGTACGATTCTATACTACCACATGATTTTAACGAGAAATAAAACACAAAATTCACGAAAAAAAAACTAAAGTTTATTCACACGTAGTGTATGTTATATGATGATGGCTTTTCTTGACCACAACGTTTGCAAACATTCACGTTTGTAGTACTCATATCTTTGAATTCAACATTAGAAAGGCGAAAAGAAAATTCTTTGGATTAAGTGTTCTTAGTTTTCCTCTGACCATACAAAACTCTAACGAAAAAAGCGTTAGAATAAAAATTTAAACAAAAAGCCAACATTTCTGGTTTTATTAAAAATTGTGCAATTTGAGTAACTTTGCCTGACTTCCATAACCAAACATTAAGGTAAACTTAGAAAAAGCGGTAATTTATGAATGAACGTTGTGGTGTTGAAAAGGTTCTGAAGTGGTTCCTTTTAGTTCTGTCCTTCGTTTCATAAAAACAAAGTTTAATATTAAGTTTTCGACAAGGCCTGTAAGTCTTTTTGCATACTACTAACAAGTGTAAAATACTTTATACCTCAACATTATGTCCCAAGTCACGTTTCAAGTTAATTGTAAAATTTAAAGCGGCGAAAGTCCTGTTATATTTGAAAAACCCGACGGACGAATCAGATATTTGTTTATTGCAGAATGGCATCAGTACCCTCTCAGTAGTAATGATATATTGGTCCTGTTGGTACTGAAATCAAATGCTTGAATAAGCATTTATAATTTCAGTTATACAATAAGCAATACACACCAAATGTACTCCTAAAAATACCATGTCTAAGCATAAAATTAAACAAAGTAAGCTGATCACCATAGTTGTGGTCAATGTGTCTCGTTCAGCCACCAAAACAGCTTTAAAAATTATGTGAAAGCTAATACTGCTCTACACCAGTTGGACTAAAAAATATTTTGCTATATCACTGAGATGTTATCGTTATGCATATTATGATCTGTATTTGGGTTTCAATGTTTGTTTAGTATTCATTGTAAAAGATCAGCAGCGCATGAACTACCGGGTAATCAGTTTGATTAGGGATTTTTTTTTTATTTTGGTACTCAGCCAACCGCCGTTAGTCCAATTATAGGCGTATCTGTACATCTTATGGGGACTTCCAATCCCACTAACGACTGCCATGATGTTATTATGACATCCGGGACCAACTATATCAGTGACAGCCGTATCACGAGGCGCCGAGAGAAGCAGCCATGGAAGTCACATCAAAGTTCTGACCAGAAAGAGCGTTGCTTAACTCTTCTGATCGAACGTGGACGCTTGTTCAACCTACACTACCCGGGATCTTAAGTACCATAACACCAAAAATATACACTGATACGGTTAGTACTTTGAAACTATTCGGACCACAAAATGCGTTGCATACGCTGCTGGATTGCTGGTACTATTTACATTAACAATTTCACACATCTAATTGTGTGGCTGTGAGCGAGAATGGTGCAGAAAGTTTAAAGAAAGAGCTTGAATTCAGCGTGAAAGGGTGGAATCTCGTGCCATGGTATGATAGGTGCCTTCATAGAAACGGCGATTACGTACAAATGTAGCTGTGGGATGTACTTACATTTACTATACGTTAAATGTTTTATATTCGTTCTTGTTTTTATTCCTACTGAATTAGAGGTTGAAATCAAATAACTACTCTGTATATTAGCTTGGAAGCTACGTTTCTTAACAAAAATAAATAATGTGTACTCGGACAAGCTAAGTTACCACCACGTTTATCGTATTTCCATCTTTGCTACGAAGAGTTATTATTTTCTGCTACTAATCCACCATACAAATTTGGCTGTAGAAACATTGGTGGGTATGTTACGAGTATAAAGATGGCATCATTGAATTGCAGCACAGACGAACAAACATTGTGGTTGATTTAAAATCATTTAGTGCTTGTGTCAGGGCTAACTTGGAACTTTTTGAAGTGGTTTTTGTGATATTGTTTATTTCCGTAATTTTATAATGCAGCCATAAGGAGTATAAAACTAAACCATTTGCTTTCGAATTATATATTTTAAATTGCAACAATAATACAGCTATTTTAACAGCCTATTTAGAATTGTTTCACATATGCAAGCTTCATATACCATTCAATGGTACCTAACGGTTCAGAAGCATGTTTGAACTTAAGTTCCACTTCATACTGTCCAGCTGGAACATGCGGAGGAAACTTGTTGAAGTCAGGACCCCAATTACAAATTTCATAATAACCCTATGGATAAAACGGATGAGTAATTTGAAACAAAAAGGCAACTATTACCTTGATAAGTGGACATCTGGTAATATTGCCACACAATAGAATGTTTTGCAGTCCGAAGAGGTTGTCCTCCAAAGCTTTGCAGATGTCAACGGTTAAGGTAATTGGAAAAAATCGATATTCGTTACTCATGAACTTATAGAATTGTACATCGGCCTGTGAAGATAATAAGCTTGTTAACGTAACATTATTGGTTTGAGTTGATATCAAGCATGTAAAAGCGATATAGACCAAGAAGAGGTTTTCTAAGTTATACGTATATAGAAGATTGGGTACAATTTATTGCAGTGAGCCACGACAGGCGTATTATTACTATTTATGCTGATAAAATAAGAAAACTTAGTCTTATATAGCAGTGGCGTAACTATGGGGGGTGATATGGGTGTCGGAACACCCCCCAGAGGCTTTAGGTATAATTAAAATTCATCTTAAACAAAAAATCTAAAATTAAATTTTAGTAATGTATAATTGGATATCATTATTACATTCGGAGGCGTGATTGCTGAGTTCAAAGTATACCGGAAATACCAAAATGTACAAAATCTTCCAATAAGACAGCAATGGATGTGCTAGCTACATGCAATAAGAACATGTTTCCCAACATATTCAAGTTGCTGCAAATCCTTGCAACGATTCCTGTATCAACTGCAATAGCTGAAAGACCATTCTCCACTTTAAAAAGATTTGAGACTTACCTCCGAAATACAACATGGCAATATAGGCTGAATGGATTGACAATGCTCTCCATTCACAGAGAACTGCAGGTGAACGTAGATGAAATTATAAACGAGTTAGCAAAAAAACCAAGAAAACTTGAATTACTACTTTAAGTTGTATTACAATTGTAATGATTTTATTGTTTATAGATAAATAAACAGTAGGTATAGGCGCTTTCATTTCTATAGGATTGGCAGCAGGCCGCGATTTAACTAATAAGTCAAAATGACATTTAACATTTTCATAGGTTAGAGTTATTGCAAGGACAGGCATATCTTGCAATTTTGTTGTACAAGCAAGCTAAGTTGCTATTTAACAAATATTTATTTTTCTACGACCACTACTAAAAGTAGGTCTTTCAGCGCTAGCTTTTTTAATTAAAAATGACGTTTTATAATTTAGCGTGTTAAAAGTGAAATCAGCTGTTTACTTTTAGCTAAAATTGTGCTAAAAGTAAACAGCTGGTGTCGAATTCAGAATTTTGAACTGGAAGTGAGGTTATAAAATTATTCTAAATCTTTCGTTAGAGGTAAAGTGTTTTTTAAATAATTAAAGCTATTTAGATTGAAGAAAGTAAAATGTGTACATTTATAATTACCTTTGATAACAAACTTTGACAGGTACCGGCTGCAGAAACAGTAATCTGCTCGTCAAGGCCATCCCTTTACTATGACATAAATTATAACTGTCATAAATTCAAACCTTTCTTAAATCGACATTTATGGATTAATAACAGTAAATTTAAGGCCGTAGAAAAAAAAATGTGTGCAAACTCGTGCATATACGTCCACTTTTAGCACTTGTTGCACAAATAGCTATTTTCTACCACCACTACTAAAAGTAGGCGGTTTAGCATTAGCTTGTTTCACTAAAAATGACGTTTTGTAAATCAATGTGTTAAAAGTGAAATCAGCTGTTTACTTTTAGAACATGCGCTAAAAGTAAACACCTGGTGTTGAAATTAGAATTTTAAACTGGAAGTGAGGCTATAAAGTTAAAGTTATTCCAGTTACTTCTTTCGTTAGAGATAAAGCGTTTTTTAAATAATTAAAGCATTATGTAATGAATACATTAAAATGTGTACTATTATAATTACCTTTGACTATTGCATACATCCGTCAAACGATGTCATTTAATCAATGATCGAACTCGCTTTTTTAACTTTCAACCAATCAAAAACGACTTGCATCGATAATGTGTTACATAACAACTTATCGGTAAGTTGTTATATAACCACTTATCGGTAATACTCCACCTTACTCATGAAAATGATGATTCGTTAGTTTTTTAATCGATTCAAGCAATAATCATGCAAAATATATCGAGTGCATAGTTTCTTGCTTCGATAATGCTGACCAGATTGCACTCACGCTGGATTGTTCAGAAAATACGCCCTCCAGCTTCGCTGTAGGGCGTATTTTCAACAGTAATGTATTAAGTGCATAGTGACTTGCCGATAATGCTGGTCAGATTGCACGACCGCTGGATTGATTAGAAAATACGCCCGACAGCGAAGCTGGAGGGCGTACTATCTAAACAATCCAGCGTGAGTGCTGTTGATAACTAACTTTGACAGCTACCGGCTGCAGAAACAGTCATCTGCGCCGTCAAGGCCATCTCTTTACTATTATATAAATTATAACTGTCATAAATGCAAACCTTTGTTATATCGACATTTATGGATTAATAACAGTAAATTTAAGGCCATAGAAAAAATATAGTGTGCAAACTCGTGCATAAACATTTACTTTTAGCACTTGTTGCACACATAGCTATTCTGACTTCTTTTGGTTAATAAGCAAATAAAATGCCACACTAGTTAATTTCACCTATTTAAATAGACGTCTGTCAACATCAGTTAGTAAATTCTTAAATGTAGCTAGGTGGTCTACACTGCCAAGAAGTTAAATCAAGGCCTACCACAAGTCCTATAGAAATGAAGTCAACTATACTATATAGTACGCCCAATTTTTTAAATTCTTATTGTAAGGTTGATCACTCTCCCAGAACACCCCCCAGAGCAAAATCTTAGTTACGCCACTGTTATATAGAAACTTCAGTTAGTATGGTCTAAAACGCGTTACAGTCTGCTGTTTTATTTTAATCAGCATATCAATGCATTATCGTCTTGAAAAACAAAAACTAAAGTTTATATACACGTACTAACATGCCAATGGGGCAAAAAATTTTATAACAGCAATGAGATAGCGTGCATAAAAAATATAATGCATTGTTTGAGTAAGAAAGAGATAAACACAGAAATAACTATTTGAGTAGGCTTGACGCTCATTTTAATTATGACATATGTCAACTGAATATGCCTACTAAGATAATTTTGTGTATTGTTATCTCTTTCTTGCACAAGAATTATGTTTTTCTTGTTCATGCCATCTCATTGCTATTATATACAGATTGGTGGTGGTTATTGTGAACATAGGTAGTCAAATGAGCTAGAGTATAGTTTATGCACTTTGTATGCGTTACACAGAAATAGATATCACACTTGAAATCAGTATCCTATCACACTTGAAATCAGTATCCTAGAATTCAGTGTTTTCTAAAAGCAACACGCCTAGATTCTGCGGATACTAAATGTAAACCGTATATTAGTCTATTTCTGTTTAACACGTATAAAGTCCATATACTGCAATATAGCTCATTTTATTTCATTCACGTTATTCATCACCAATCTGTATAATTTTGGCCTCATCGATATATTAACCGTAACCTATGCTAATATTTAGTTTGTGAGCCTGATACTTTAAAATGATTAAATTACATGAAAATAAATAAAATAGTTTCTAGTTGTTTCGATTGTTAATTTTATAATTTTTTGCTGAACACGCTCGTATTAAGAATACGGTTTATTGATGATAGTTTTTTATAGCTGCAGCGTTTGCAAATATGAAAGTCAACATTTTTATTTCTATTCGAAAATTGTGAAAACTGCTGGAAGGACGTGTTGAAAAACTTTCCAGAATATTATTCGTCTCATAAATGCCCTACTTTGTTCTTATCTAATTGTCTACGTATTTCTTACATTTTCAAAGATTGCTCACAACCGAATTACACTCACCCAACACCTTTCCCCAGCTCTAGTTTTCAAAAATTTTTCAATATTTCAGTTTAATTTATTTGTTTTTCAAATAAGTAGTTGCAAAATTTTCAAATTTGAGAATATTTTCACTAACGTTAATGGATACTGAGGAAAAGCGATAATTGATCAATGAACATTTTAATGTTGAAAATGTTCTGAATATGGATATTTCTGCAATTGTTCTATTTAGTTCTGACCTTCGTTTCATAAATACACAATCTAATGCAATATTAGATTTTCTGAAAGGTTAACATTTTAAGGCCTGTAAGTAATTTCCTTACTTCCTTTTTGCATTCTCTCAAAAAGTGTATAATACTTTATACCTGAAGTTCATATCCCAAATCACGTTTAAATTTTACTGTAAAATTTAGAGCGGTGAAAGTCCTGTTATATTTGAAAAACCTGACGGACGAATCAACAAATTGTTTATTGCAAAACGGCATCAGTGCCCTCTCAGTAGTAACTATGTATTGGTCCTGTTGGTACTGAAATAAAATGCTTGACTGATCATTTATAATTTCAGTTATAAAATAAGCAATACCCACCAAATGTACTCCTAAGAATCCCATGTCTGAGCACAAAATTAAACAAATTAAGCGCGTTACCATAACTGTCCTCAATCTGCCATGTTCAGCTACCACATTAGCTTTAAAAATGACGTGGACGGTAATACCACTCTGTACCAAATGACATGTCTATTTTAATTTTTTACTGAGTCGTTGAGATGTTATCGTGATACATATTATGAGCTGGAGTTTTATAATGAAAATAACTAAAGCTCAGCGGCGGATGAACTATCGGGTGATCAGCTTGTTTAAAAATAATTTAAACCTTCTGTTTTGTTAACTACAAAACCAAAAACATACAATGTACAGTCTTGTTCAAAGCTGTGTTATACAAATATACTTGTAAGTTTATTGTTGGTTGTGTTTGTACGCAACATAAGCTCATACTGTATCATTACGTAAGTAGACTCGCTTTAAAAATATGTGTAAGTACAATACTCTTTTTAACTTGTTAACTGTCAATTTAAGTAATATTTACAAAGCACAAATGCTGTACGACAATTTAATGAACACGACTGTACGAGGGGAGTTAATTTACGACTGAAGATGGCCGTTACGCATACGACACTGTTCGTATCGCGCTGCCAACTAATGTATTTTGCAGCAATTTCTAAGGTGATCTACCCACATGCTGCCGTTATTTTGCTTTTTAAGTCATTTACGTTCTGGGCGTCGAGTACAAAAAAGTCGGGAGGGGTCATGTGCGGTGAATTCAGGAGCCAAGGAATACGCGCGCCTTCACTGACACGCGTAGCACTTTCAAATTGTTCATATCACAAAAAAGGTTGCATACGCTGCTGAATTCTTGCTACCATTTGTGTTACCAATTTGACACATATAATTGGTTAAACTGACCTGCTCTAACTTGTAATGTTAAAATTCAATTCCTCGGAGATGTATTGATACTAGAATTAAACTTTATTGTCCTTAAAGTTTTGACCTACAGGATTTTGAATTTATTCCTAGTCCAAAGGATCACCTTGTATAATTGTTATATAATAAACAATTACCAGTTTAACTAGACAACACATTAAAGAACCTCAGCTATTAGGAAATGGAAGTAATAGCTGTGAAAATTTACGCCAATTTTGTAGAATCGGAACTCATTACTGTTTTTATGTATATGTGTTTACGCAAGTGTTCGCCTAGCGAACACATGTTTTGAGCTTTTTCCCAGAAGGGGAGGCTAGCGCATTTTTATATACCTCGACTGAATTGCAACCAGCCTACTAGGATCAATTGATCACCGTTAGGGCATTTTCCCCTTTTTAATAAATATTAGATTGATAACGGGTTAGCTTCGGTTGCCCACTGACTGTTTCACCTATATTTTTGTAGGCCATTGTGTTTACCGGTACTCTGTACAACGATATGTGGTTACTCTTATGAGCGAACTAAGCACCAAGCAGGTGAAGGTAAGGTGACTTAATTCAGTTATTAGGACTTCAACTACGACTCCTTGCTCGTCCCCTTCTGAGTTGGAGAAGGCCATCCACATCGTTAGGCGAAGATATGACTCAGTGGCGTCCGACAAATCATAAGTACCTTTTACGTCCCTACTGAATTTTCTTGTAGACAGAAACATCTATCCATTCCTGGCCCCGCTAAAGCTAGCTGTGTGCATTTTGGGCTTGGTTACCTGTGTGCAACAAAATATGTATAAGAGATCCGATTGCCCGAAAAAATTCCGTTAGGAACTTCCAAGCATTTATTCTAATTTGAATGAACTGTACACATCTTTATAAATCCGCTGATTTTAACAGTAATAGCTTTTGGCGTGATTATATCAGCAGGTAAATCTAAAATAACCGTATTGTAGCATTAACAATTTTCCTTAGTGGATTACAATCGGCTTATACTAAATTGTACCTTTTTCGTTATTAATTCGTGTAATGGATTGTTTAGTTATAAACAATTATCATTTTTAATTTAGTTTAAATCGTGAATATTCATCCAAACCTAGAAGTTCGAATTTACATTCTTGGCTTTTATTTGCTAAACATTATAGTATTTTTAACAACCGCATATGTGTTCCGTTTAAAAACTTATTACGCATTGCCCAACGGTTGAGGTAGTACAATAAATCTACTGGAAGCTTATTCGTTACAATAAAGCCGTTAAGGTTCCCGATTAATCGAATTTATCTTCCTTTTAGATTTTCTCATACCAAAAGATCTGTGAACACTTGTGTCTTTCTCGTACTAATGCATTATTATTACTACATTGCACGACAGTCCATAATTTATGGTTCTGTCAAATAAATTTTTATTTTCTTGCTAAGGCAAGTAGTTAACACATACATTTTTAATAGCTACAATGACAACTGAAGTAATCCTTACTAACTTTCTTAAGGACCCCTAGATACTATTCAATAGTATACTATCAACCGCTGCATATCAAGGATTAGATAGCCATTTCAGGATCGCCCTTAAATTTGTTTACTCTTCAAAAATATTTACCTACATTTTCATGCAAGGTCGCGGAAAGCCGTTATGTAGGCCGGGAAATTGAGATTGTTAGGGCATTTTGAAAAGTGCAACAATTTTGATAAATGCAAAAAATATAAAAAATAATCAACAGTAATCACTTAATTGTTAATAATTTTTTGATAATTTTAAATTCGTCCACTCGTGAAATTTCTTAATAGCAACAAAGATGATTAAAAAAATATATTACCACGAATGTAATTCGGCGTGATTATTTTGTGAAGAAATAGTCGATTTTAATTTTTTCCCCATTACTATTGGCTGATAGGACTGTTTAAAAAATAATCCATACTATTTAATATTATGAGGAACGTATGAAGTGATCGCTAAGCTACATACAGATGATGCTGCCATCGCATCGTTCATATGTAATTCATATATCATAAGAATACAAACAGAAATTCAGGTCAATATGTCAAGTAGTTCAGTGCTGACAGCTGGTTGAATGAGTGGTGTTTCCATTTTGAAAGATGGATGTAGTTAAAACTCATGCTCTGATTAAATAACTCGTAAAGAAGAGCTTCATTGTAAACGCCATAAAAGATTCTACGAACTATGTGTGAAGGTTAGAGTCACGTAACTGCAAACAGTGAACGAGTGGGTTCTGACGTTTAAGCGTGGACATCAGAGTTGTGTAGATGACCCCAGCAGTGGACGCCAGTCACTGCGGTTACTTCAAAAATAATTGAAAAAGATATTGTTTTGGTGGACTGGTAGTTAAGGTAACAGGTATATTAATTGGAAGGGCATATTAAATAATTACTGATCTTTTGGATCTGAATAAGGTTTCGGCCCGAGGTCTGCTGCGTGTGCTGTTTTCGGGAATTCAAAGTCTTCGCATGTGTAAGAAGGATCCCACTGCGCCGATTTCTAACTATGTATGAGACTTTTGGGTTCACAGCTACACACGTGAAACCAGATAACAGCCAATACATTAAACATACTGGCTAACCCATACCAAAGAAGGCGATGACCGTTTCATCGGTCGAAAAAGTGATGCGTCCATATTTTGGGACTTCAAGAGTATAATATTAATTGCCTATTTGGAATAACATACTACGGTAAAGGCTCAATATTAATATACATTTTATAACTGAGCTACACAGACAACGTACCTGAATGCGATTAAAACTTTAACAGTTGCGTGCGGGTTCGACGTTGAGCTTCCTTGTTGTAAACAAACTATTTTTTGAGAAATATGTTTTATAAGAATGGAATTGCATAGCCTGTGGTGTTAAACGAGGAGTAGTAATTTTAAAAAAGTGATTTTACGAATGGATGTGCCATAATTAATAATTTTACAATTTGTGCCTGCTATATGGCTGGATTAACGAGATTCTCATTGTCCCTACCTACTATAGGAAATTTCCGATCGGTTGGCGATAAGAGGTAAAGGCAGATCGTAAATATAAAAACGAGTTACAAATTTGATTTTAATATATTCCTGAAATACTAAGTATGAAAAGGTCTCATATAATATTATTAAATTATTTATAAAACCACGGCTATTATCCATTTTTCATATTTGAAATGCTAGAATATGGTTACTTTTATGGTGCTATGTGTAATTACAAAAGACATTATAGCCCCGAACTTTCTATTTTGTCATCCTCAAATGACCTAACAGGTCGTTGCCTGTCGGCCACAATTATATATATCAGCAATAAGATAACATGAACAAGAAGATATACGTATTGCTTGAGTAAGAAAGAGATAAACATAGTAGCAAATATTGGAGAAGGCTTGACTAATTCTAATTATGACATTTATCAACTAAACATGCCTACTAATGTAATTTTTTGTATGGCTATCTTTTTCTTACTCATATAGGTAAGAAAGGGTGGTGCGTTGCTATCAGCAACCGTGTTTCGGCTACTTTTCGATGTTGAGTCCGAAGATATCCGAGTCTTATTGTATAAGAATGGTTGTCCCCCATAAATTTGAATAAAAACAGACAATTTCGTTGAAAAAAAAAATAGCTTTTCAATACCGTCTGCAAATAAAACAATGGATACTTGTAAAAATATAAGTCAAACCATTTTCTCGTAAAAAAATTTACGAAAGGCGTATGTGTTGACTCCCAAAGTAACAAAAATTTTAATAAAATCACGCAATTTTGTCGAAAATCTTTACAAAGTGACTTTATAGTACCGAAAAAATGATGTAAAAACAGTTTTAAGAGTTATTTCTAAGCATAATTTTGCAAACGTTTAACAAATAAACCGTAATTTTTTAAAGTACATCACACAATTATGAAATCGTAGCTCAATTTATATGAATTTTCGACACTTTGTATGTGTAAAATAGCTTCAAATACTAATATTTGAATAAAAACACGCAATTTCCAAAGCATATGAATTTTCGACACTTTGTATGTGTAAAATAGCTTCAAATACTAATATTTGAATAAAAACACGTAATTTCCAAAGCATTTCGTTTAAAATTTTAAAAAATCGATATCATCTCCCATGAAAATTTATAAAAAGCGGTATCTTGTCACATTAAATTCTGCAAAAACAACAAAAAACAATATTTTTATACAACTTTCATTGAAAAAATTGTAAAATTTTACGAAAATACGTCTGTGTTGACGACAAATTAAAATAAATTTGAATAAAAGCACGCAAAAATTACGAAAAAACGTATGTGTTGACGACAAATTAAAATAAATTTGAATAAAAGCACGCAAAAATTACGAAAATACGTATGTGTTGACCCCCAAAATAACAAAAATTTAAATAAAAACACGCAATTTCATTGAAAAATCTACTACCACCTACATTTCGATAAAAAAAACTTCAGTTATGTGGGCTCTTTGTGCATTTTTATTACAAAAATTCTTGTACAATTGACTAAATATGCATGTGATGACAAATTAACTCAAAAGTGAACAAAAATCACGCAATCACACAGCATTTCACATAAATTTTCACAAAAATCGACATCATGTCACATAAATTATACAAAAACTGTCATCATGTCACTTGAAATTATACAAAAAACGAAATTTTTATTCAACACATGATGAAAATTGAACAAAAATCACGCAATCATACAGCATCTCACATAAATTTTCACAAAACTCGACATCGTGTCACATAAATTATACAAAAACTGTCATCATGTCACTTGAAATTATACAAAAAACGACATTTTTATTCAACACACGATGAAAATTGAACAAAAATCACGCAATCATACAGCATCTCACATAAATTTTCACAAAAATCGACATCATGTCACATAAATTATACAAAAACTGTCATCATGTCACTTGAAATTATACAAAAAACGACATTTTTATTCAACACACGATGAAAATTGAACAAAAATTACGCAATCATACAGCATCTCACATAAATTTTCACAAAAATCGTCATCATGTCACATAAATTATAAAAAACTGTCATCATGTCACTTGAAAGTATACAAAAAACGACATTTTTATTCAACACACGATGAAAATTGAACAAAAATCACGCAATCACACAGCATCTCACATAAATTTTTACAAAAACTGACATCATGTCACATAAATTATGCAAAAATGGCATTTTAATTTAACACACAATGAAAATTTAATAAAAATATTGCAATTACGCATCATCTCATTTAAAAAATTATCACATTTCATTTTACAAAACGATTTATAATAACGAAAATGTTGTAAAACAGTTTTAGAGTTATTTCTAAGCATAATTTTGCAAATGTTTTACACTTTTTAATAAAATGTATCGCCAAAAATTAAAAGAAATCACAATTTTTTAAATTATATCACACCATTATGAAATCGTAGATTGATTTTTTGAAATTTTACACTTTGTAACTGTAAAATAACTGCAAATACTAATATTTTAGCTTTAGATTTTGTAATTATTGCAGATTTGTGAAAAAACAAAAGCAGAGTAGAAATAAAAAACACAAACACTTTGTAATAAACAAATATATTGTTCTTATTTCGTATAATACTTAATAATATAAAAATAAATGTACAGCTGAATGTCTTATTTTCTAAAAATTCGCTAGCAATTTACAAAACTGTAGTTTGAGGTGCACAACTATTTCAAATTAAAAAGGCTGCAAGTAATAAAATCAGAATTTCATTGTGTCAGTTTAAAGTTTAAGATGCACCCAATCCAGAATACCCTTCGTTTTTGGTGTTGATGACATCTGCCTTAGAGGCGTTTTTCTAACGGCCCTTTTTTGGAGGCGTTTCCTTATCGGCGTTCTTCTGACTGAACCTTTTTGATGTGGACTTGGATGAGTAGCTGGTGTTTTTAATTTATATTCTAAATCGGACTCGCAGTTATCAGTTTCCATTTCGGTTTTTCCTGTAGTACCAGTCGGGGTTGGCTTCTTTTGCTGTTTAGGTTTAGCTAGCAGCACATTAGCAACGTTAAGGTCTTTGATGTAATCAGCAAACTGTAGGCGTCCGGGTGGATTAATAGTTTTTCGAGGCCTCAGAGTGTCGTGAACTAAATCGACTATGTTAGACGCCGGTAAAATTTCACCCTTTATAGTAACGGTACCCTTGTGTTCCCAACTCACATCGCTTGAGGTACTCAAAATGCGTAGGAAAATTTCAGCTTTTTTCTTAAAAGTTTTGGGAAGTGTAGATAAAATAACGGCATTTGATAGGCTGTCACTGGTTGTTTCAATAGGTATTTTGATTGGCTGCCGCGCCTGGTTTGTGAAATGAAGGAATCGTTGTAACACTTGATTGTATTGCCCCCATTTATCGTGATCAATTAATTTGGACTTTAAAACTTTTTGCATTTCGTCATCACGGAAGCTAATGCGTAATTTAATCAGTAGCACATGTGAAAATTAATTAGATTAAACCGCGAAATTAATTAGATCAAACCGCGAAATTAAAACCGCGAATTAAACCGCGAATCCGCGAATCAAATAAAAAGTGGAGGGGATAGCTGCCCTCCTTCTACTTCCTTAACTTTATAATGCAGCCATAAGGAGTATAAAACTAAACCATTTGCTTTCGAATTATATATTTTGAATTGCAACAATTATACAGCTATGTTAACAGCCTATTTAGAATTGTTTCACATATGCAAGCTTCATATACCATTCAATGGTAACTAACGGTTCAGAAGCATGTTTGAACTTAAGTTCCACTTCATACTGTCCAGCTGGAACATGCGGAGGAAACTTGTTGAAGTCAGGACCCCAATTACAAATTTCATAATAACCCTATGGATAAAACGGATGAGTAATTTGAAACAAAAAGGCAACTACTACCTTCATAAGTGGACATCTGGTAATATTGCCACACAATAGAAGGTTTTGCATTCCGAAGAGGTTGTCCTCCAAAGCTTTGCAGATGTCAACGGTTAAGGTAATTGGAAAAAATCGATATTCGTTACTCATGAACTTATAGAATTGTACATCGGCCTGTGAAGATAATAAGCTTGTTAACGTAACATTATTGGTTTGAGTTGATATCAAGCATGTAAAAGCGATATAGACCAAGAAGAGGTTTTCTAAGTTATACGTATATAGAAGATTGGGTACAATTTATTGCAGTGAGCCACGACAGGCGTATTATTACTATTTATGCTGATAAAATAAGAAAACTTAGTCTTATATATAAACTTCAGTTAGTATGGTGTAAAACGCGTTACAGTCTGGTGTTTTATTTTAATCAGCATATCAATGCATTATCGTATTGAAAAACAAAAACTAAAGTTTATATACACGTACTATCATGCCAAAGGGGCAAAACATTTTATAACAGCAATGAGATAGCGTGCATAAAAAATATAATGCATTGTTTGAGTAAGAAAGAGATAAACACAGAAATAACTATTTGAGTAGGCTTGACGCCCATTTTAATTATGACATATGTCAACTAAATATGCCTACTAAGATAATTTTGTGTATTGTTATCTGTTTCTTGCACAAGAATTATGTTTTTCTTGTTCATGCTATCTCATTGCTATTATATACAGATTGGTGGTGGTTATTGTGAACATAGGTAGTCAAATGAGCTAGAGTATAGTTTATGCACTTTGTATGCGTTACACAGAAATAGATATCACACTTGAAATCAGTATCCTAGAATTTAGTGTTTTCTAAAAGCAAAACGCTTAGATTCTGCGGATACTAGATGTCAACTGCATATTAGTCTATTTCTGTTTAACACGTATAAAGTCCATATACTGCAATATAGCTCATTTTATTTCATTCACGTTATTCATCACCAATCTGAACCGTAACCTATGCTAATATTTAGTGTGTGAGCCTGATACTTTAAAATGATTAAATTACATGAAAATAAATAAAATAGTTTATAGTTGTTGGGATTGTTAATTTTATAATTTTTTGCTGAACACGGTCGTATTAAGAGTAAGGTTTATTGATGATAGTTTTTTATGACTGCAACGTTTGCAAATATGAAAATCAATATTTTTAGTTCTATTCCAAAATTGTGAAAACTGCTGGAAGGATGTGTTGAAAAATTTTCCAGAATATTATTCGTCTCATAAATGCGCCACTTTGTTCTTATCTAATTGTCTACGTATCTCTTACATTTTCAAAGATTGCTGTACTCACAACCGAATTGCACTCACCCAATACTTTTCCCCAGCTCTAGTTTTAACATTTTTTTTCAATATTTCAGTTTAATTTATTTGTTTTTCAAATAAGTAGTTGCAAAATTTTCAAATTTGAGAATATTTTCACTAACCTTAATGCAAACTGAGGAAAAGCGATAATAAATCAAAGAACATTTTAATGTTGAAAATGTTCTGAATATGGATATTTCTGCAATTGTTCTACTTAGTTCTGACCTTCGTTTGATAAATACACAATCTAATGCTATATTAGATTTTCTGAAAGGCTAACATTTTAAGGCCTGTAAGTAATTTTCTTACGTCCTTTTTGCATACTCTCAAAAAGTGTATAATACTTTATACCTGAAGTTGATATCCCAAATCACGTTTAAATTTTATTGTAAAATTTAGAGCGGTGAAAGTCCTGTTATATTTGAAAAACCGGACGGACGAATCAGCTAATTGTTTATTGCAGAACGGCATCAGTGCCCTCTCAGTAGTAACTATGTATTGGTCCTGTTGGTACTGAAATGAAATGCTTGACTGATCATTTATTTCAGTTATAAAATAAGCAATACTCACCAAATGTACTCCTAAGAATCCCATGTCTAACCACAAAATTAAACAAATTGAGCGCGTTACCATAGTTGTTCTCAATGTGCCATGTTCAGCTACCACATTAGCTTTAAAAATGACGTGGACGGTAATACTACTCTGTACCAAATGACATGTCTATTTTAATTTTTTACTGAGTCGTTGAGATGTTATCGTGATACATATTATAAGCTGGAGTTTTATGATGAACATAACTAAAGCTCAGCGGCGCACGAACTATCAGGTGATCATCTTGTTTAAAAATAATTTAAACCTTCTGTTTTACTAACTACAAAACCAAAAACATACAATGTACAGTCTTGTTCAAAGCTGTGTTGTACAGATATACTTGTAAGTTTATTGTTAGTTGTGTTTGTACGCAACATAAGCTCACACTGTATCATTAAGTAAGTAGACTCACTTTAAAAATATTTGTATGTACAATACTCTTTTTAACTTGTTAACTGTCAAATTAAGTAATATTTACAAAGCACAAATGCTGCACGACAATTTAATGAACACGACTGTACGAGGGGAGTTAATTTACGATTGAAAATGACCGTTACGCATACGACACTGTTCGTATCGCGCTGCCAACTAATGTATTTTGCAGCAATTTCTAAGGAGATCTACCCACATGCTGCCGTTATTTTGCTTTTTAAGTCATTTACGTTCTGAGCGTCGAGTACAAAAAAGTCGGGAGGGGTCATGTGCGGTGAATTCAGGAGCCAAGGAATACGCGCGCCTTCACTGACACGCGTAGCACTTTCAAATTGTTCATATCACAAAAAAGGTTGCATACGCTGCTGAATTCTTGCTACCATTTGTGTTACCAATTTGACACATATAATTGGCTAAACTGACCTGCGCTAACTTGTAATGTTAAAATTCAATTCCTCGGAGATGTATTGATACTAGAATTAAACTTTATTGTCCTTAAAGTTTTGACCTACAGGATTATGAAATTATTCCTAGTCCAAAGGATCACCTGGTATAATTGTTATATAATAAACAATTACCAATTTAACTGGACAACACATTAGAGAACCTCAGCTATTAGAAAATGAAAGAAGTATCTGTGAAAATTGATGCCAATTTTGTAGAATCCGAACTCACGACTGTTTTTATGTATGTGTTTATGCAAGTGTTAGCCTAGCAAACACATGTTTTGAGCTTTTTCCCAGAAGGGGAGGCTAGAGCATTTTTAGATACCTCGACTGAATTGCAACCAGCCTACTAGGATCAATTGATCATCGTTAGGGCATTTTCCCCTCTGTAATAAATATTAGATTGATAACAGGTTAGCTTCGGTTGCCCACTGAGTGTTTCACCTATATTTTTGTAGGCCATTGTGTTTACCGGTACTCTGTACAACGATATGTGGTTACTCTTATGAGCGAACTAAGCACCAAGCAGGTGAAGGTAAGGTGACTTAATTCAGTTATTAGGACTTCAACTACTACTCCTTGCTCGTCCCCTTCTGAGTTGGAGAAAGCCATCCACATCGTTAGGCGAAGATATGGCTCAGTGGCGTCCGACAAATCATAAGTTCCTTTTACGTCCCTACTGAATTTTCTTGTAGGCAGAAAAATCTATCCATTCCTGGCCCCGCTAAAGCTAGCTGTGTGCATTTTGGGCTTGGTTACCTGTGTGCAACAAAATATGTATAAGAAATCCGATTGCCCGCAAAAATTACGTTAGGAACTTCCAAGCATTTATTCTAATTTGAATGAACTGTACACATCTTTATAAATCCGCTGATTTTAACAGTAATAGCTTTTGGCGTGATTACATCAGCAGGTAAATCTAAAATAACCGTATTGTTGCATTAACAATTTTCCTTAGTGGATTACAATCGGCTTATGCTAAATTGTACCTTTTTCGTTATTAATTCGTGTAATGGATTGTTTAGTTATAAACAATTATCATTTTTAATTTAGTTTAAACCGTGAATATTCATCCAAACCTAGAAGTTCGAATTTACATTCTTGGCTTTTATTTGCTAAACATGGTCAATATCCTATTTTTAACAACCGCATATGTCGTTACAATAAAGCCGTTAAGGTTCCCGATTAATCGAATTTATCTTCCTTTTAGATTTTTCTCATACCAAAAGATCTGTGAACAACTTGTGTCTTTCTCGTACTAATGCATTATTATTACTACATTGCACGACAGTCCCATAATTTATGGTTCTGTCAAATAAATTTTTTATTTTCTCGCTAAAGCAAGTAGTTAACACATACAATTTTAATAGTTACAATGACAACTGAAGTAATCCTTACTAACTTTCTTAAGGACCCCTAGATACTATTCAATAGTATACTATCAACCGCTGCATATCAAGGATTAGATAGCCATTTCTAGAATTCCCACTGTAGGTGATTTCAGGATCGCCCTTAAATTTGTTTACTCTTCAAAAATATTTACCTACATTTTCATGCAAGGTCGCGGAAAGCCGTTATGTAGGCCGGGAAATCGAGATTGTTAGGGCATTTTGAAAAGTGCAACAATTTTGATAAATGCAAAAAATATAAAAAATAATCAACAGTAATCACTTAATTGTTAATAATTTTTTGATAATTTTAAATTCGTCCACTCGTGAAATTTCTTAATAGCAACAAAGATGAGTGCTAATCTAGTTAAAATTATTAAAAAAATATATTACCACGAATGTAATTCGGCGTGATTATTTTGTGAAGAAATAGTCGATTTAATTTTTTTCCCATTGCTATTGGCTGATAGGACTGTTTAAAAAATAATCCGTACTATTTAATATTATGAGGAACGTATGAAGTGATCGCTAAGCTACATACAGATGATGCTGCCATCGTATCGTTCGTATGTAATTCATATATCATAAGAATACAAACAGAAATTCAGGTCAATATGTCAAGTAGTTCAGTGCTGACAACTGGTTGAATGAGGGGTGTTTCCACTTTGAAAGATGGATGTAGTTAAAACTCATGCTCTGATTAAATAACTCGTAAAGAAGAGCTTCATTGTAAACGCCATAAAAGATTCTACGAACTATGTGTGAAGGTTAGAGTCACGTAACTGCAAACAGTGAACGAGTGGGTTCTAACGTTTAAGCGTCGACGTCAGAGTTGTGTAGATGACCCCAGCAGTGGACGCTAGTCACTGCGGTTACTTCAAAAATAATTGAAAAAGATATTGTTTTGGTGGACTGGTAGTTAAGGTAACAGGTATATTAATTGGAAGGGCATATTAAATAATTACTAATCTTTTGGATCTGAATAAGGTTTCGGCCCGAGGTCTGCTGCGTGTGCTGTTTTCGGGAATTCAAGGTCTTCGCATGTGTAAGAAGGATCCCACTGCGCCGATTTGTAACTATGTATGAGACTTGGGTTCACAGCTACACACGTGAAACCAGATAACAGCCGATACATTAAACATACTGGCTAACCCATACCAAAGAAGGCGATGACCGTTTCATCGGTCGAAAAAGTGTTGGGGCCATATTTTGGGATTTCAAGAGTGTAATATTGACTATTTGGAATAACATACTACGGTAAAGGCTCAATATTGATGTACATTTTTGGAAAAACTGAAGACATGATTGCAAAAATGCGACCTCATTGGGAGCGCAAAGCATTGTGTTGTTGCGTCATGATAGTACCCCCGCGCAATAGCACCAAATTCACCACCAGAAAACTTACTAAACTGCAAAACCATTAGTTTCTCATCCGCCGTATTCCCTGTCTGGCATCCAGCAATTTCTGGCCTATACGAAATTTCAGTCAAATGAGGTAGTGATCAACAAAGTGAACCGGTATTTTAAGATACTCGTCAAATCGGTCTATAGAAATTGTTTACACTCCGGGCCATACAGGTTAACAAACTGTTTCAGCTCACAGGAATAAAACTGATTTTATCCTAACCTTTTTATGTCCCTCAGCGGATATTTCATATACTCCTCGTAACAAATGGTTGGTTTGAACTGGACCTATAGAACATGCAGTGCAGTTAACACTGACTTAGGGCCAGTTCTATAAACCAGAGATAACGTTATCCAGGGAATAAATACCCTAGAAAGGATTGCTGTAAGAAAGGAAACTATGACAATTATACCTGGGAAAGCACACAAGTAATTTAATATTTTCGACGTAGTTATATAAATTGGTAGAGGGACTGCCGATGCTTTAAGAGATAGCCCAATTTGCAAAGTTTTTTATACATTCGTGTTCATTGTATGTTCTGTGGGAATTTGGTTTGGTTGGATAATGAACAATCACGGATGTCGACATTTTTCAAGGTATTACGGATTGAGTTGGTTTGCAAAGCTTACTTTATACTAATAATACATTAAATTGTTCCACAAGCTCTAAATGTGTTTGAACAGTGGTGTAACGAGTATGTATCACAATCAAAAGAAAATATACTAAGCTTTTTCCGAAAGAGACGTATTGGCATTATAAAAACGCGGGGCCAGGTAAGATGCACTTCTTTTTCAAATTGTTTTTTGAACATTTTCAGTTTCTACGTGTTCTTTTGAAAAATTTCTTGTGACATAACCATCGTACCTATATAATAAGGCAAAACACTACAGGCCGTTATACACGATCAAAAGTACCATGGTTGCAATTTTACGTTTCTATTTTCGGGGTTTTGTAAACAAACGTGCCATTACTTTTAAAAGCGGTATTATCACAGAAAACAATTACTTATTATGCCTACTACTTGTGTTTTTTAAAACTATTGACACAGCTTCGAAGGCAAGTACATTTTGTTTAATTTAATTTCTGGGTAACTAAACGCTCCCGAGCGCCGAAGCAAAGAAATGGAGCTGTACATTTATACGCTAAGAAGGCGTGTCTTTTCAGTTTACGTGACATAACCTACAAATTTTCAGATTTTTAATTATTAATTACGCCTTTTACAAGTGAGCAAGACGCTTTTTTATTATTACTTTACTGCAGTCTGCAAGTTCGGCTGGCTTTCGTGACATGCCAAACCAACAAATGGACAAACAATTCGCCCAGTAAAATCAAACAACAAGACGGTTATCACCAGCGAGCAGGTAAATCATGCTGTTATGAAAGTGAATAAGCGGTAGTTATTATTATTTCACTGCAGTCTGCAAGTTCGGCTGGCTTTTGTGACGTGAAGGTCTCCGCGCATCTCATACTGCCAAATCAGCAGATGGACATACAATTCGCCCAGTAAAATCAAACAACAAGTCGGTTATCACCAACCAGTAGGTAAATAATGCTGTTATGGAAGTAAATAAGCGGTAGTTATTAATTATTATTTCACTGCGGTCTGCAAGTTCGGCTGGTTTATGTGAAATGAAGATCTGCGCGCATATCATACTGCCAAAATATTCATTTTTATGAGTCATCATATAAAGTCTGTTTATAGTAATCACTTTGGGGTTCATCATCATGTTGATTAATTGCTTAAACGATTTTGTCTGTTTTATAATATTGTTTCTTTTCAGATGAGTGGTGGCATTATTAAGGTTGCGCATTTAAATATTCGGTCGCTACTACATGGCTTCAATGATTTTAAGGATCTTGTACAGTCCTTGGATTGTGATATGGTTGGTGTGATAGAAACATTGCTATCGCCTAAAATTACTGATGATGCAGTGTATATACCTGGTTACAAAAGTTTGCGGAAAGATAATAACCGTCAGTCTGTGTCAAAACTGACGCAAAACCTAACCTGCTAACATCAAATTTGACATAGACAGTGTCACCAGTGTCAGTTATATGATTTAATGCACGACATGACTTCATCAGTTCCAAAGTTGACTAGACCACAAATTCTAATGAACACCCGTTATAACTGACGATATCTTCACTGCTCTTGACAATAACAGACTAACCACAGTTATTATGCTAGACTATTCCAAAGCTTTCGACACATGACGTGTTAATTGCTATTCTACATTATATCGGTTTTGATGAAAATGCAAAGCTATTTAACTGATAGGACTCAAACTGTAGTAGTCAAAGATACAAAATCTGAATCGTTAAAAGTTACACAGGGTGTCCCTCAAGGATCAATTCTGCGTCCGCTGTCCTATATTATTTATACTTTTAAATTGAGTAGTGCATTAAAGTACTGTCAATATCACCTATACGCAGACGATACTCAATTAACTTATACTTTTGATTCTGATAATGCCCATGTTGCAAATTTAGAAATAAATACTGATCTTAAAAATCTTATTGAATTTTCGGAAAGACATAACCTAAGAATTAATGCCTCAAAATCCTACGTAATGATATTTGGTGGGATTAAAGCCAGAGACATTAAACTAAATATTGATATTAAAGTAAACAATTCCACATTACAAGTCAAAGATTGTATGAAAAACTTAGGTTTACTTATTGATGATAAATTAAGATTTAAAAAACATGTTTCTGCCACTTTACAAAAATGTTACTTGAATTTAAAAATGATCTGCCACAACTGTTTTTTGCTTAATAAAAGAATTAAATCTATACTTTGTGAGTCTTTTGTTTTATCTCATTTCAATTATTGTGACAGCGTATATGGGCCGTGTATAAACAGTGCGGACAGTACAAGAATTCAGCGTATGCAAAATACACGCCTGAGGTTAATTAATGGTATTAGAAAGTTTGATCGCATAACATAAACTTAACGGAATTAAATGGTTAATTATGCACAATCGTAGAATACTTCATTCAGCCACATTGTTTCATAAAATTATCTCAAATAAAGTATCCTCCTATTTACTTAATAAAATTGAATTTAGATGTGATGTTCATAGTGTTAATACGCGAAATAGAAATCTAATTACGCCTCCATATCACAAAACTGCAATGTATGAGCGATCCTTTTCTTACAATATAGCTTATTTATACAATTCTTTGCCGGAGTATCTCAAAACCTGTTCATCGGAGAAATTTAACTCTAATCTGTTTAAAATTCTACTTAATCACCAAATCGGTGCAGCATAATCGCTCTCTTACATACCGGGTGTCCATTCTCAAAGTCGAACATAGGAAATTAACATTAGTGCATTCAGTCGTTCTTCATTGAAATAATTTATTTTTCTGTAGATAATTGTAACAGACATTGACAGAAAATACCTGATTTACGCCAACTAATTACCAATTTTTTTGACAAATGCTATCGAACTTGAAAAGCAAAGCATGGCATATTAAAAAATTTCCAAGTTTTAAATTAGTATTTTAAAATAAAAGTCGCATCTTGAATATTCGTTATTGGTATCATTTGATGCGTAATCATTTTATCTTTCCATTGATACCATTGCCTTCCCTGTAAGTTGAATTGGCGAGCAGGAGTCGGTAAAAACGTTCAGTACAATGTTAATCGCCTGTGTTCGACTTTGAGAACGGACACCCGGTATATGTTTAACATTACGTTAGTATTATTGGTCTACAGTTAGTGTCATTAATTATTTAATAGTTTTTATCTTTACGAGGGGTAAGTGGAAGAGCAGATGCTATTTTAAACAGTAATCTGAATTTGCCCTTTTGGTAGCCTAAACAACTTTAATAATGCTATTACTTTTAGTTTTAACACTAACACTATATTTTATGTGTATAGTTTGAAATAATAAATGACATTTATAATTTTGAATATTAATTTGGAGATGAGTAATGTCAAAACGAATTCTTAAAAATCCTGTGTGTTACTTCATTGCGTGATTTTAATTATTTTTTTAATGAAAAATAAAAAATCATTTGTCAAAAACATGTATATTGTTGAAAGTTAAAATTTTAAATTACAAATCAATACGTTTCGCAATTTTTGATTGCATCTTCAGTTGTTAAAATTAGTTGACGGTATTTATTACAATTCTGAAAGGAGCAAAAAAAAACAAGTAGAATTAGCGAATACATTCCCTTCTAAAAACCTGTATACTTACATAATAGTTTTTATTGTAGAGTCATTTATTGCAAGTTGTTGATGATATTATGTTTAAATTTGAAATTAAATAGATACACTTTAAAACTTAGTTAAAAATTTTAGCGACTAAGACATTTACATTATAAAATTTTAATTAGAACGACGTAGGCACAAACATGTTAAAAAGCTGTCGCTTGTAGGGGTGAAATTGTTTTAATTAAATTTACATTAATCATTTCGTATGGAATGCGAGTGTTTGAATGCATACAATAAGTGAACTTGAATAAAAGCATGCAAGGTTATTTCCTAAAAGTACATTATCGCGCTGCGCAGTCGGTTTGAAAATATGTACAAATGTTAATAATAAGACAGGGTTGTATTAAAGTTAAAAATTTTATGAGTTTTGAGAATAATTAAATGTAAGAAATATGAGTTAGATTCCAAAAAGGTTGTTTATAAGTTTGAGAAAAGCATAATATAAAAACAGCATTTAATAACAGCAATAACCTAGGTAATATGTTTTTTAATAACTTAAAGGATAAAACCAACACTAATATAGAATCTGAAGTAGTTTACCAACTTAAATGTAACAACTGTACCTCTACATACATTGGTCAAACAAAACAGTTATTAAAAAACAGAATTAATCAACACAAATACTCTGTCAAAATTAACCACATTTCACCTTCTTCCAATAAAACAGCCCTAACTGATCACGCAACTAAACACTTTCATAATTTCAACTTTAATACACCCACTATCTTACATAGAGAGAGCAATTTAAAAAAACGCCTTTGCATGGAGATGATAGAAATACAAAAAAGCCCAACCACCATTAATTACAAAACAGACATAGATAACTTAAGTTCTATTTACCATAACTTATTCAAATAAATTATATCGGGTGTTTTTGTACTTCTCAAACTTATAAACAACCTTTTTGGAATCTAACTCATATTTCTTACATTTAATTATTCTCAAAACTCATAAAATTTTTAACTTTAATACAACCCTGTCTTATTATTAACATTTGTACATATTTTCAAACCGACTGCGCAGCGCGATAATGTACTTTTAGGAAATAACCTTGCATGCTTTGATTCAAGTTCACTTATTGTATGCATTCAAACACTCGCATTCCATACGAAATGATTAATGTAAATTTAATTAAAACAATTTCACCCCTACAAGCGACAGCTTTTTAACATGTTTGTGCCTACGTCGTTCTAATTAAAATTTTATAATGTAAATGTCTTAGTCGCTAAAATTTTTAACTAAGTTTTAAAGTGTATCTATTTAATTTCAAATTTAAACATAATATCATCAACAACTTGCAATAAATGACTCTACAATAAAAACTATTATGTAAGTATACAGGTTTTTAGAAGGGAATGTATTCGCTAATTCTACTTGTTTTTTTTGCTCCTTTCAGAATTGTAATAAATACCGTCAACTAATTTTAACAACTGAAGATGCAATCAAAAATTGCGAAACGTATTGATTTGTAATTTAAAATTTTAACTTTCAACAATATACATGTTTTTGACAAATGATTTTTTATTTTTCATTAAAAAAATAACTAAAATCACGCAATGAAGTAACACACAGGATTTTTAAGAATTCGTTTTGACATTACTCATCTCCAAATTAATATTATGTGTATATGTTTTGTTATATTTTGAATTGATTACCAATAAATGCAATTATTATTATTAGAAATAAATGTAATTAAATGCGAATTGTATATATTGTATGTATTTGGTGTGGCATTTGTCATAGTAGACGTGTGTAAAACATTTTTTTTTGTAATGGCACAATTAAAGTATCTATATCTATCTAACGCGCGGAATTTTAAATGCGGCATGTTCCGCGGGCTACAGCTAGTAACAAATAATTTGTTTCGGTTCTACGTGATATCTGTAACCGAACTCATGCCTTATAGAACATATACGGGGCTCTGCATACAATAATCCTGCATAAAGTTATGGTTTGACTACCATAATTTTTAAAAGCGTATCTAGTTTGTTACAGCACCCGAAGGTTTAAATGTTGCCATGAACACTGCTACGCAACCAATAATTCCCTATTAGAGAACGGACTGTTCATGGCCATGGTATACTGTCTTTAGTTCTTTTAAGTTTGAAAATGTACGCATTTGTTTAAAAAGGTAAAACAGTGTTCTTATTTTTTCAACAAGATTAGTTATGTGAATATTCTATCTTAAATAACTATCTATAATTACACCCAACTACTTAGCACTCAAATTTACTTTAATATCAGTAGTATACGTAGGTATAGATTGGCTTTATATGGTATAAAAACAACGCAAGTGGTTTTTCCGATATTTAAAGTAAGCAAATTATTATGAAGCCAATTAATTACCATTTCTATTTTCATACTTATTGTAGGATAAAGATTTTCCAAGTATTAGATGTAAAATATAAAACTGTATCATCAGAATATGCATTTATTTTATAATTTTTGCTTATATTTCACATTAGTCTCTCATCCGCCGTATTCCCGGTCTGGCATCCAGCAATTCCTGGCCTATACAAAATTTCAGTCAAATGAGGTAGTGATCAACAAAGTGAACAGGTATTTTAAGAAACTCGTCAAATGTGTCTATAGAATTGGTTTACACTCTGGGCCATACAGTTTAACAAAATGTTTCAGCTCACAGGAATAAAACTGATTTTATGCTAACCTTTTTGTGTCTCTCAGCGGATATTTCATATACTCCTCGTAACAAATGGTTGGTTTGAACTGGAACTATATAGCATCCAGTGCAGTTAAAACTGACTTAGGGCCGGTTCTCTAAACCAAACATAAAGTTATCCGGGGAATAAATACCCTAGAAAGGAAACTATGACAATTATACCTGGGGAAGCTTATTCTAGATAATACTTGCATTATCGAGACGGTGCTTAAAATGCTAAAAATAAGTCATGGATAACAAGTATACTGGCTGCTTCTGTTGCTTCGCTAATAACGAACTAAATAAAATATTAAGTAAATTAACACAAGTAATTTAATATCTTCAACGTAGTTATATAAATTGGTAGATACAACCATAGCACCGATAACGAGCCGATGCTTTGATAGAGAGCCCAACTTGCAAAGTTTTTTTATACCATCCTGTTAATTGTCTGTTCTGTGGAAATTTGGTTTGGTTTATCGGTTTTCTTAGATAATAAACAGTCACGGATGTCGAGGTTTTTCAGGGTATTACGAATTGAGTTGGTTTGCAAAGCCTGCTTCATACCACTAATAAATTAGATTGCTTAAAAAATAGGGGAAATAATTCGTGTAGTAACAAATTTTTGTACAGTGATAAGTAGAACAGGGACAGAAATCCCCCACCACTTTTAATTGATTCGCGGATTCGCGGTTTAATTCGCGGTTTTCGCGGTTTGATTCGCGGATTGACCCAATTAATTTCGCGGTTTGATCTAATTAATTTCGCGGTTTGATCTAATTAATTTCGCGGTTTGATCTAATTAATTTCGCGGTTTGATCTAATTAATTTTCACATGTGCTACTGATTAAATTACGCATTAGCTTCCGATTAAGTTACGCGGCGGCCATCTTGGATTTCTGGCGGGAATATTTGAAATTTGAATTTTTACCGATTTTTTCTAAGTTTAATTTTTTGAATTTGAATTTCCCGGGGGTGTCGGCCATCTTGGTGCGCGCGCACTTCTCACGGCGGTTGTTTTTAAATTTGAATTTTTGCGGAAATATTTGAAATTCAAACTGATAGAGCCATCTCGCTCTTTGAAGCTGCTGTCTCTCTCTTGCATTCACTCGTGGAAATATTTAAATTTAAAAAATCTATTTGCGGCGGGCCCAAGTGGGAATCGAACCCGAGTTTTCTGACCATAAGCCTAAGGACCCTACCGCTACGCTATCGAGGCGACTTGGAAATATAGGAATTGAACAAGACGTCATTTCGCAGCTGTGCCGTCACACCGTTCGATTTGAAACAAACTATTTTTCAAAAATTTATATTATGAGAATGGGGAATGTTTAACATATTGTGTTTACAGGCAGATGCAATTTTTAAAAAAATTATATATGCAACAGCTTTGCTACTAATAATAATTTTATAATTTGCAATATAATCGTTGTCCCAAGTTTCTGGTTAATTTCCATTCGCGCAGTGGTTAATTTCCATTCGACCGCTCATAATTTGAAAAGCTATATGAAATAATGACTTTATTTTATAATTAAAACAGCGAAATCCGCTAATAAATCAGCGAACTTATTTTATATAGCGAAATCACTGCATTACTTTATTCAAAACGCATTATAATATTACGCAATAGCTTCTGGTTAAATTACGCGATTTTTTTCTAAGTTCCCTTTTAAAACAGGTCGAGACTGGTCGCTCTTTGTTCAACCTTGGTAACGTATTTGCTTTGTCCGTCGGAGGCTGCACTGTAAAACACAGGTACCGACATGCTCCGGCTCGAGAGTGGGGTGACTCTGACGTAATGTTTTTCGTACCTTCATAAAAGTGGCTGCGGACTCAATAGCGCATCGAATTGCTTCACTCCTAGACGTCGTGTCAACACCACAAGTTTTATCTAAGATGGATCCTCGAAGTGTTAATAAGTGCCAAGAAAAACCAGGCCCCTACACCAGGAGACCGGCAGCAGAAAAAACAAGTAAGAAAACGCATCTTTTAAATAAAAAACAACACGGTGCACCGCCACAGCCTCCAGCCATGAACGTGGAGGCCAAGGGGTATTCACCACGTCTAGATGCCACCGAGGAGGACCTGCGGGTGTTCATTGAGGAGACGATGCCTTCCTATGACGTAACACCGATCGTGACGCCTGAGATCCGCCAAACCCGACGGGAAAAGAAACGGTTATTATGCGACCTCACTGTGCCTTTAAACAATAGCGCCAGCAAGGTTGTTCATTTGGGACTGGATCCTTATAAACAATTTTCGCCTGTTGCAAGAATTCTGAAGACCGACATTGGAGCAGGTGTTTCATTCACAGCCGAGTCGTTCATGACTTTTGTGGAAGCGCTACCGAACATGTTTGTGATGGCCAAGCAGGGGACTTTCAGATGTGAATTAACTGAGCACACAGTGGAGTACGTGAACAATGATACCTGCAGTATTATTACAAAGGACCCCGAGAACAAGTTTACTCTTTACGTAACGTATGAAACACTATCAAATTTATTGCCGATGTACAACTTGATGGTTGTGAAAATAAATGACTTGAAACGTGTAAAGTGCAATTTCCAAAATTTTGGTGAAGTGATCGTTGACAAAGTAATACATGCAGAAAATTTGTGTCTTGATGATTCAATCATTTTTAATACTCTGCGCTGGACTTTCGCTAACGATATTTTATTGTGGGAACTTGTGTTCAAATTTAAAATGTATGTTATTATAGAACTGCAGAAGTTGATTGATGCAGATGAGCGCATGAAACCGTACATGTCCTAGTTTATATGAAATATTGTATGAAAATGTAAATAAAGAATGTTTTAAACTGTATTTCTTTTTAATTATGCGGCGAGTGTTAGTTTATACATGAGGTAGGTTGGCCGAGTGGTTAAGGCGTCAGACTTAAGATCTGATCTCGAAAGAGGTCGTGGGTTCGATTCCCGCACCTACCATGTTTTAATGTATTTATTATGAGCGTGTTGATTTTTTAAGTTAGTTTATTCACGACGGCCCTACTGTAATAAGCACCCACTGCATAAAAATGGAACATCAGTTTTCACATCCGTTTTCTGCTATCATAGCAGGCCCCTCAGGATCGGGCAAATCGTTTTTTGTAATAAATTTCTTGAAAAATATGAAAAAACTCTGCAGTGTAAATTTCGTCAAAGTTATTTGGTGTTATGGCGAGTGGCAAAAATTGTACGAAGATTTAAAATCTTTAGTCGAATTTCAACAAGGTCTGCCAGACATGACATCTTTTGAGGGGTCCGAACCCAAACTTTTAATAATCGACGATTTAATGAGGGAAACAAATAGCTCAGTCGTAGACATATTCACCAAGGGGAGCCATCACCACAATCTCAGTGTTTTTTTTATTACGCAGAACATTTTTCACCAAGGAAAAGGACAGCGGGATATTTCCCTAAATGCCCATTACATTATTCTTTTCAAAAATCCGCGAGATAGAGCTCAAATAAAGCACTTAACCAGACAGATATGTCCAGAAAACCCGCGATTCCTTCAAGAAGCATACGAGGACGCCACAGCTAGGCCACACGGGTATTTGTTATTCGACTTAAAGCAAAGTACACCTGATATAGCGAGGTATAGAACATCGATTTTTCGCCAAGATGGGGCGTGCTATATTTATATTCCGAAAAAGGGGTATAAAAGCTCGTACACTAACCAATTTACTCTCATTCATTAGTGATGTCTCGAGCAGTAATTAGAAATTCGGAGTTGTTACGTGCTCTACATAAACTCGGACCAAAGGAGCGAACCGCGTTATTAAAAGCCGTAGGCGATAAACAAATTCATTGTATCTGCGAGTGTGTGCATAATACCTTAAAAGGAAAAATACCTTTATCACTTAATCAAAAATCAACGATCTCGAAGCATAAAGCTGTTCTTAGGAGTTTAGTCAAGCCTGGAGAGTCTATAAAAAAGAAGCGTCAAATACTAATACAGAAGGGTGGCTCTTTCCTGCCACTGATATTAGCTCCATTAATTACTGGTGTATTGAGCTCTATTTTCAAATAAGATGGAAAATACCCGAAAAATGATGATCGTACCGCCTGAATTCATGCATCGCTTTAAGGATACAGAGAAATCAGAGCAAAATATATTATCACAGCTTGACGACGAAATGCAAAAGGTTTTATCGTCTAAATTAACCGATCACGATAAATGGCTACAGTACAATCAGGTTTTACAAAGGTACCTTCATTTTGCGGATCAAACGAGGCAATCAATAAAGATACCTATAGAATCGAACAACAGGGGTATTTCAGACGCATATATTTTATCGACGCTCCCTAATACTTTTAAGAAAAACGGTGAAGCCTTTTTACAGCTTCTAAGAACGTCGGATGAAGTGGAGTGGGACGGCAAGGGCACAGTCAGCATAAAAGGTGAAATTTTACCGTCCTCCAACATTATTGATTTAATGCATGATGTTCTAAGACCTAAGAAAACTACAAATCCGCCAGGCCGACACAAGTTCCTCGATTACATTAAAGAGAACAATGTACCTCAAGTGCTGTTTGGGGATCCTAAACGTCAAAATGTACCAGACGTGAGTAAATCAGATGTGGAGAGTGACGTCGATCCTAAAGCAAAGTTAATAGAGCCTGCAACAACGTCCAAGCAAGAGGGTTCAACGCGAAAAACACCGAAAACAACGCAAAGATCGATATCGAAAATAAAGGGCATATCGGGCTGGGAGCGTCTTAAACTTTAACATAGCAGAAATGAATTTGGATGCTATCTATTATGATCCGGCCAACCCAGTAGGCTTCGCAGGCGCAAACTCATTAATTTCTTCCGTGAAAAATAGTCACCCCAGTGGTGAAGTAAAGGATTGGCTAAAGAAACAGGACGCCTATACTATTCACAAAACTGCAAGAAAAAAATTCCCTAGAAACAAATACATTGTTAGCAACATTTTCGAATTATGGCAGGCTGATCTCTGCGACATGCGCAGTTTAGCGCCCCACAACGACGGATATAATTTTATTCTAACCGTAATTGATGTGTTTAGTAAAATGGCATGGGCGAGGTCTCTTAAATCTAAAACGGCTACTTCAGTAATAAACGCATTTCGTGAAATATTTGCTGAAGCCGGTAACACGCCCATAAATTTACAAACCGATAAAGGCAAAGAATTTGTTGCTAGAGCCGTACAGAATTTTTTCAAACAACACGATATCACGTTTTATGTGACGCAAAACCCCGATGTTAAAGCAGCAGTCATTGAGCGTTTCAATAGAACATTAAAAACCAGAATGTGGCGCTATTTCACATACGCTAATTCATACAAATACATAGACGTATTACAAAATTTACTGACTTCGTATAACAACCGCTATCATTCAAGCATCAAGATGGCACCCTCCGCAGTAAATGATGGTAATATACTGGAAGTGTGGAACAATCTGTACAGAAAGGGGATGGGAGTCGACAGGGAGCCTAAATATAAAGTGAACCAACATGTAAGAATTAGTAGAACGAAGGACGCATTCGAGAAAGGATATGAAACTAATTGGAGCGGCGAAGTGTTTATAATTAAAAAAGTGATTCTTAGAAAACCACCTGTGTACGAAATAGTTGATTTAAGCAACGATACGATAGAGGGCGTCTTTTATGAAGAGGAATTACAGCCAGTGACTTTGGATGATAACGCTTTGTTTAAAGTCGAACAAGTGTTAAAAGAAAGAGGACACGGTCAGCGCAAAGAGTACTTTGTAAAGTGGCGAAATTATAACGACAAGTTCAACTCTTGGATTCCTGCAGCTAATCTTCAGCAACTATGAATACAGATGAAGAATTTTATCTAACATTACTTAGCAATAGTTCTATGAGCTATTTTCCAAATAACACCACAGCACAATTCATAACGCAGCTCCCTAAACGAATAAGGTTACCGGGGCAATGGGTTACAGGTATTGCGGAAGTGCAATATCCATGCTCCTTTTTGGCCGTGACAGATACAGAAAATCTAGTCTATTATCGCACAGAAATACCTAAAGTGCAAGCCGGAGAAGAAACGTATACTGAGTTGAAAAAAGTATTGCAAAACGCTAATTCATATTTTAAAAGTGATAGAGAACAAATTTACTATGGTAGCGATGGATGGCACGTAATCTGTATTCAGCCCGGCAATTATGAAAACATTGAACATATTACAGCCGAAATTAACAATCACAGGTTATTAGAAAAGTTGCTGAATTTTCAATATAATAGAGTAACAAAACGCGTGTCTCTTGAAATTAAAACGTCGTCATTGAAAATGCTAGGATTTTCACAACGTCTGGCCTTACAACTTGGTTATAAACCTGATATAAATATAGCTGAAGCACCTGTACCAACCCACCCCGCAAATATCTGGGTTGGTTTACCATCACAAATGTTTATTTACTGCGATATTGTGGAACCACAGCTTGTAGGAGATGTCTTGGCTCCGCTTCTTCGTATTGTTAACGTGACCTCTGATAATTATAATTACGGTTGCCACAAAGACGCCATATTTTCGCCGACTCATTATATAAATGTCATGAAGAGGGAATTTGAGAATATCGAAATAAATATAAGGACCGAAACGTCGGGTGTGATGCCATTCGAGTTTGGAACGTTGAGTTTAAAACTACACTTTAAGAGGATACAGTAGCTGCTATGGATTGTCCTTATCAACAATACTACACCAATCAGGCAGGTCAAGGCATTGGAGCTATCTACAGAGGAGCAGCCTACCAGAGAGGTCATGGGATCGGAAGCTTTTTAGGCGGAATATTTCGTAGTATCCTGCCTCTTTTTAAAACCGGTGCTAAAGTTGTTGGAAAGGAAGCTTTAAGGACAGGAGCTAACATTTTAGGAGATGTTAGTGAAAGTCGACCGCTAAAAGAAGCGTTCCATAACCGTGTACAGGAGGCTGGAAAGAATCTCAAACGTAAAGCCGACAGAAAAATAGATACTCTAATGGAAGGATCGGGATATAAAAGGCAACGCACTCTGAATTACAATCAGTCTACAAGAAAAAACGCTAAGCAGAAGCTGGTCAAACCCGCATACGCCGATATCTTCACCAGCAAGTAGTTTTCACAATGGCGTTTTTGCATGCGCAGTCTTGTGAGTGTGTTAAATCAGAGTTAGATTTATTCGCTCTGCCCGCAACTCAAACCAGTATCGAAAATGGACAATGGATTTTTTACAAACCGCTTTCCTCGCTTAATGACGATGCACCGATTGAATTTATTGTGCCTGGAAACGGTAACGATTATATCGATTTAAGTCAGACCATGTTATACATTACTGCTAAAATTGTTAAACAAGATGATACACCATTAACCGACAAAGAGGTTGTAGGCCCTGTTAATAATTGGATGCACTCTATGTTTAATCAAGTTGAGGTGTATTTGAATCAGAAGCTTGTGAGCCCGCCAAACAATACATACGCATACCGTTCATACATTGAAACTCTGCTGAATTACGGCAATGGTGCTAAATCAACCCATTTAACATGCACACTATGGTACAACGACACAGCCAATAACATGGATGACATCACTACGCATAATGAAGGATTTGTAAAGCGGAAATTTTTTACTGCTGCAAGTAAGCAAGTCGAAATGATGGGACATGTGCATTCCGATTTATTCAATCAAGAAAAATTTCTTATAAACGGAGTTGAAATGAAAGTCAAATTTATCAGATCCCGAGATTCGTTCAATTTAATGGCAGACGAAGGATCTACATTCAAAGTGAAAATTAGTGATGCCAGCTTACTAGTGAGAAAAATGAAAATAAACCCGTCTATTTTACTAGCGCATACCAAAGCTTTGGCGACTGCGCCTGCTAAATACCCCATTACAAGATCCGATGTTAAAGTGTTAACTATTCCGGCTGGTGTGCAAAGAAAATCTTTAGATAATATTTTTCTGGGGCAATTACCAAAACGATGCATTGTAGGTTTTGTATCGAATAAAGCATTTAACGGCCATTATGCAGCAAACCCTTTCAATTTTAATAACTACAAAATCAATTATTTCTCCCTATACATCGACGGTCAACAAATTCCTTCAAAACCTCTACAGCCTGATTTTTCTAAGAATGGCATGTACGTTCAAGCATATCACACACTATTCTCTGGTAGCGGTATACACTTCCTCAATGAAGGCAACGCTATAAAACGTGAAGATTACCCTTATGGCTACTGTCTATTTGCTTTTGATTTAACCCCCGATCTGGCTGCAAATGCAACAACACACTGGAACCTTCTTAAAAATGGCGCTCTACGTTTAGAGGTGGGTTTTCAAAACGCGTTAGAAGAAACTATTAATTGTCTAGTTTATGCAGAGTTCGATAACGTCGTAGAAATTGACAAACACAGAAATGTGCTGGTGGATTTTAGTAGTTAAAAACCAACAACAGTTTTTTAAAATTTAGTCATGCTCAAACATTTCGTCAGTATGGACAGTGCCTTCGTAGATCTGCAAGGGTTCCGTGGTGATAAGAAACAGTTTATTCCGAAAGAAGTGGCTGTTATTTCAGCAGATGGCAACCAGTTAGCAATTTTCGTTTTAAAACCTCCTGCAAAATATGACACTCTGCCCTATTTCGTTAAAAAAGGCATAAACTATCTGGAGCAAAGACATCACGGTCTAACCTGGGATTCTGGTTCTATACATTTTGATGAATTTGAAGCAGAGCTAGCACGCGTTCTCAAAAAATTTGAAAAAGTGTACGTTAAGGGCCAAGAAAAGAAGGAGGTTCTAAGTTTTCTGAATAAAATCGTCGTAAATTTGGAGGATCTCGAGTGCCCGTCTTTAAAAGTTCTGCGAAAAACTACTGCTGCCGTACGTTGCCTCAATCACAACATCCGTTCGCCTGTATGTGCATTGGAAAACATACTAATTTTAGCCGACTGGTGGCGCAATGAATACACTGGAAGTTCAGAAAATATTGCAAACAATCCCGAGTCTGTTGAATGTGAAACGTTATGTTTTTGCTTCTGATCAACTCCCTACAAGAATTGCAAGACCTGTGGCAATCATCGTCAACACAGATCCAGCAAACCGACCTGGACAACATTGGAATGCAGTGTATATAGACCAATATGGATATGGGGAATACTTTGATTCATACGGCCGCCCTCCAAGCGGTTATCATTTAAAATTTTTACAACAAAATTCAATCAGCTGGTCTCATAATCCAAAAATTTTGCAAGATTTTAGCTCTAACGTTTGCGGCATATACTGTTTAATGTATTTATATTTTAAAATTAATGGCGCATCTATGCTAGATTTCATAGGTAATTTCTCTGATAATTTAGTTTCTAATGACACATATGTAAAAGCACTATATATCCAATACTTCACATTAATAAACTTGTTTAATGTTATTTAGAAAATAAAAACACAAATAGTTTGTAATTAAACATATTTTTATTACACACAAAATATTTAATAAATGTATTTACAATATTCGGTTGTTTTATTTACAAAAATTAACATCCTCTTAAACCTAGCATGCAAAATAAAACTAACATGCAAATAAAACTAACATGCAATTAAAATCTAACATGCAGTTAAAGTTAGCGCAAATTGAACCATGTGACAATAAGTGCAATATTTAATGTACGTTTTGCGACAGTCGTGGTTAGTTTTCTAAAATGATTGAAATTAAATATTATGAAACCAATTGCCACAAAGCGGATCTTATGAAATGTGACACTAACCACACGTCGAAAATACGTACGAACAAATAAGCAATTACATGTAAACATAATGCATAAATCAAAAATTAGTTTAAATACTTTTGTTTTACAAAAATATGTGGCTACAAGTGCAATAAGTTGTTGCATAAAAACATCATAAAAGTTAAAAAAGACAATACAAAATATAAAATATTGTTATAAAAACAGTTGATTATAAAAATAACGAAACTATTCGCAATATAGACACTCATAAAAGTTAAAAAAAGTTGATTATAAAAAGAACGAAACTATACGCAATATAAACACTAGTCTGCTTTAAACCCATAAGGTAGGGTATCAAAACTATCTTCAACACGCCTACGTTTAGTGTACTGAACCCTATAAATTTTCTTTTCGGGTTTAGATACAACTTGATACATGGGTGTACGGGCAATTTTCCGGTCGGTTTCTACATACGTTGCTTCGGCATTATCAAGAACCATGCGTTTAAGTGTATCGAAATTTATTTTTTCGACATTTTTGTAATTTAAAGTTATACCTTTTACTTTACATACAAATTCGTAATCGTTTTTATTACTTGAGAAAACCTTAAACGCATAGTTTTTAGGCCCTCCGCTAACAAACTCCGTAATGAAGCTACCGGAACCATATTCCCTCAGCTCATCAGTCATTTCCCCCAAAAAATCACCCGTTTCAGGCACCCATTGGCCAGGTCGGTGGACATAGATCGTACTATCTGTATCGTAATACAAAACGCGATCCCCTAATTGCTCCAAATATTTATACAGTTCAAGTCTTGCATTGGCCGTAGTGTATGCAGCCAATACAACATTGACCGTTTTGAGCGAAACTATTCCCTCCTCAGGTCTATCCCAGATTACAACTATTACATCCTCATCGACGATCATAATTGAATGAACCTGTATTGAAGGATCAGTTAGCATTTTAAAAAAGTCATAAGAATCTGAAACAATACTTGTTTGCATCAAATTCTCTCTTTGGCCAAATTTACCCCAGAATGCATTTAGCAATAACTTAGCGATATAACGCATGCCAGGATTGAAACAAATTTTATCTTTTTCTAAGGTTACGCCTTCTCTTTCTAAATATTCTGATAAATATTGGTCCTTAGTGTTTTCATCAGTGCACCAAGCAGGCCACCCACTGCATTCCTGTTTTAATTTTAAAAAATTGTCCACATACTCTGAAAATAGACCGCCTGTTTTACTATCCCTGTTATATTGCACAATATCGTATGCCCATATTTCATGAAACTCGAGCACGCGGTATCCCAGTTCAACAGCTTTTTTTAGTTCATCAGACACATATGTTCCTGTAAACTTACGCGAATCTTCTAAATGGTTGCAATCGCCAGTGAAGCTGGTTTCGGCACATAACCTGCATAGAACAAACATTAATTTGCCGTGCATTCGAAGGGGCAGAACAGGGTGGTAAAGATTTTGCGGTGGTAGCACGGTACATTTGACTAAACCCTCGATTGTATCAAAAGGAAGTTTCCGACACTCCTCATCACCAACGTATACTTTGGGATGTCCTACGGGGTATTTTGAGTATTTATTTACGAAAGGATAAAGGCTACACACATCGAAATACTTGATTTGCTCGTTTGCTTGGCATTTATGGTACAGTTTCACAGCATTAGTGCGTCCACCGAAAAAACTATCTCGCGGATTTAATGGTGTGTTCCTAATAACAGCATGATTATTTACAAAGTTTGATGCAACGTTGTTAAATTTTAAAAATAAATTAAATTGACACTCCCACATCTCTATAAGGGTGTAGCCAGCCCTTCTAATTCTTGCAGCAGTTGCCTCTGTTGATTCGCGACGAACAAACATCGTGTCATTTTTCACATTTGCTAGCTCTACAGTTTGATCGGGGTAACATACCTCACAACCGTGGAAGTAACATCCGTGGAAATTATACACTGTATTTGTTGCAGCGCAAAAACCATCCACCAAAATACCTTCAGGTAATCGAACCTCGCGATTATTACCAGCATGCTGAATTGAGATACCTTGCTCGTGTTCGATCCATAAAAACCATTTAATCGCAATCGTCGATTGCCTATCACCTAATCTGTACCCACTCGGTGGAATAATAGCGATCGTATTTTCTTTTAAAAAATTTCGACGATAAACTAAACTACACCCTCCGGCTATCGTGCAGCACTCCCTAAAAGGATCTACTCCATTTTCGCTAGTATAACGCCGCCAAAATTCAAGACAAGCCTTGCGAAGTATCTCTACATCTTGAATACAGTACTTGACGATTGCTTCCTGCATGTCAAATACTGCATTACGAGCAATTTCCACATTATACCATTCAAAGAACTCTGCGCGACAAGAAGGGGACATTTCATAGGCCATATAAAAGTGTGCTGGGGGCATTACTCCAATATAATTTTGATTCTCCATTTTATTGAATAAATGGGGGAAGTATCCTTTTGTAGCTTCAAAATTAAATGTTTTGGGTAGCTTAGCTAATGCTACAGGCAAAAAATTTAAAGAGTCTATAAATTTTACATTGGGACAGGTGATGCACATTAATTTTGTGCCGGTGGCAATAATTTTCGGGGTCCACTTTTTCTGTTGTTTGACAATATGCTGCATAATAAAAGAACCATCATACCCCTTCATATTATGAGCCAGTGCAAAAACGTTGGCGATATTGGCTAATTTAGAAATATAATCTAGCAAACTTTGTACAGGGTTATTTTTAAACACATGTTGACGAGGACCACAAATGTTACAAGCCTGCGTAAGATCTTCAAAATTAATACATGTATTACAGACATTTTGGGCTACGCATAAATTTGGTTCGTGCACAAAAACATTAGGTTCACCATCCAAAGCCGTCTCCTGTCTTGCCTCAAAATCATAAAACACGAAAATAAACTTTTTAGACAATTTAGGACTCTTTTTCTTTGCCATATAGCATAAATGGCGGGTTGGCATTTCTTTCGCGCAGGTATGACAATATTTCACACCGCACGTATGACTTTTCTTGCTATTTTGCCAGTATGTCATGAGGCATACGCCACACCTTTTTAAAGTTTTGCACAATGATTTTGTATGCTCGTCAAAACATTCCTGACCACGAAAATCCCTATTACAATTATTACACGCGATTGGGTCCAAAAACAGGTTACAGGGTGGTTTTGAATGACAGCAAGGGCAAATATAAGAACACTTTTTGTGGGCCTGTTTATTATTAGTGCGGGTTAAACAAAATTCGCAGAAATAAGTGGTTGCAAAGGCCGCAGTTAGACTGATTATTACATTGTAATGCTGATCCTCCAATAACAAATTTAATACTTTTTTGTTGTGACCTCTAGGTCCCTCGTAATATTTACTGGCGCCAATACGTGAATTATAAACGAAAATGGTGTAATTAGTTAGATACAACTGGAATTGTTCCAAGTGTTCGCGTGTAGCCCCATTGCTTAGATTAACACCGACATTTTCACAAAGCTCATACGATTTCTGTGTTAGGATTGGGTAACCTGCTTTATAGAGATGCAAATCTGGATCATTATCTACCCAAGCTTTGGCCAGAATAAGAGCTCGGGCAAGACAGTAATTATCATTATTTGCAACAATTAATATACCGCGTTTCCTTTGAGAAAATTCTTCAAAACTAACGCCAGTCATTCTGGTACGATTTTTTCCATACCCAATAGGCAAAGTAACACGGTTTACATGCAAGGTCATTTTATCCTGAGCAAAAAACTTGGCGTTGGATTGAAGAATTTTCTCCAAGGTTGCCATTACAACATCGGCGTTGAGTTGGTCAACACGACGAAAAGAAATGCCTATAGGCTTATCGGCAAAATTGTCATTTCTTAAAACTAAACCTATCTTATCAGAAGCTGCTGCCCCCATGGTGATATGCGTGATGATCTCATCGAATGCATTCTGCAAATAAGGGTTTCAATAAGTTAAAACGTCTAGCTCACCATATTTCAAAATATTAACTGAGTATATAACGTTGCAAATGTTTGAAATAATTAAACTATCAATTTCAAATCTGTAAAACAGTGCTATACAGCCACGAATTTAGAACATGTGACTAAAAAATAAACTATAAATCCATTTAAAATCAATAACTTGCGGCGTAAATTTAGAGTGGTTGTTTTCAATACACAATATTTTATAGTTATACTTACACGAAGCCATATGACAGGGTTACTCGTCGCAGTCTCTATCTCGTTGAATTTGAAGGTCAAGGTGAGAGCTTCAGTGTTGAATTTCTTTATCATCCTGCGACCTTCGCCCATCAACGTAATATACTGAAGACCCTTCACCGACGATGGTTTTGCAGGAAACAACATGTCCGCAGAGGTCGATGGCTTTGGGTTATTCATCTGCTGTAAATTAAAAAAGAAATATGTTACTACCACTTCACCGTAAAATTACTTGTGTGGCCCAAACGGGTTTTATTTTAGTTTCATGAATCAAAATTTTCTAATGGCCGATTTAAATATAAAAAAGAAACGAATAACGACAAATGAGTTTTAAACTAATAGGTTTTCAGAATTGTTGCTGCAAAATGTAGGAAACTTTCGCACATTTAAAAAATAGCTCTGCCATGAATCAAAATTTTCTAATGGCCGATTAAAATATAAAAAAGAAACGAATAACGACAATTGAGTTTTAAACTAATAGGTTTTCAGAATTGTTGCTGCAAAATGTATGAAACTTTCGCATATTTAAAAAATAGCTCTGCAAAACTTACAGGTGCTAACATTTCGCCAATTGCAGAAGTCCTTGGGGTAGGTCGTTGCTGCCCCGCATGGACGGTCTCCAACATGGCGGATGAAGTCGATGGCCCTGGGTTATTCATCTGCTGTAAATTAAAAAGAAGTATGTTACAATCACTTCACCGTAAAATTACTTGTATGGCCCAAACGGGTTTTATTTTAGTTTGCATAAATCAAAATTTTATAATGGCTGATTTAAATATAAAAATGTCAGGGTATACTTACATTTTCCGACGACTTGACCAGCAACGATTGATGCGTATCTTCTTCCAAACCACGTTTAGCAGAAGGCCACGTCGACGTAGATGCTCCATCCTGCAAATTGCGATTTATATGAGTATTATTTAAGTAACGGGCCTATGTGATGATTTAAAACGGATAACGACAAATGAGTTTTAAACTAATAGGTTTTCAGAATTATTGTTGCAAAAGGTAAGAAACTATCGCACATTTTAACAACGTTCTAAAAATAGGAAATATATTTTTACTTACCGATAGGGAGGCAAACGACTGCTTTGCACGAATTTTCCCGACGGCTTGACACAATTCGAAATAAGTATGCCAATACGACGGTTCCAGAACTACGCCCTCGTTAGATAGTTTATGTTGAATTATTTTAAAAGCTAGTAAAACAAATTCCTCATTTGAATATAGCCCGTTCTTGAAATAATCAAGAATTTGGTATGCAGTTAACTCGGATGTGTTCATCGTTGCAGTTGAAAAGCAATTCACACACGTAGCACTTACACTCGCGCTTTCAAAAGATAGCTGGCACTTGTACTACGATGCGACTTCAGGTGAGGAATGGATCGGAATGAACGAGTCATGCCCACCTTGTAGTGCTTTAAGCAGGAGAAAGCGGCTCGCGGAACCGCCGTAGGGTAAACCGTTACGTTTCACTTCAACAAACAAAGCAGCCTCGTCACCAAGGTTGTTTAAATGAACAAAACACATGTCTCGACCTGTTTTAAAAGTTTACAACGGGAAAATTTATGAATCAGATCTCGCTATATAAAATAAAGTAATTATCGCGGGTTTGCTGATTTATTCGCGGATTTCGCTGTTTTAATTATAAAATAAAGTAATTATTTCATATAGCTTTTCAAATTTTCTGCGGTCGAATGGAAATTAACCACTGCGCGAATGGAAATTAACCAGAAACTTGGGAGAATGACTATATTGCAAATTATAAAATTATTATTAGTAGCAAAGCTGTTATATAATTTTTTTAAAAATTGCATCTGACTGTAAACACAATATGTTAAACATTCCCTATTCTCATAATATAAATTTTTGAAAAATAGTTTGTTTCAACTCGAACGGTGTGACGGCACAGCTGCGAAAGGACGTCTTGTTCAAACCCTATATGTTCAACAGGCCTGGATAGCGCAGCGGTAAGGTCCTAAGGCTGTTGAACAGAAAACTCGGGTTCGAATCCCACGCGGGTCCGCCGCAAATAGCTTTTTTAAATTCAAATATTTCCGCGAGTGAATGCAAGAGAGAGACAGCAGCTTCGAAGAGCGAGATAGATCTATCAGTTTGAATTTCAAATATTTCCGCGAAAATTCAAAATTAAAAACAACCGACGTGAGAGGTGCGCGCGCACCAAGATGGCCGACGCCCCGGGAAATTCAAATTCAAAAAATTAAACTTAGAAAAAAATCGGAAAAAATTCAAATTTCAAATATTCCCGCCAGAAATCCAAGATGGCCGCCGCGTAACTTAATCGGAAGCTAATGCGTAATTTATTCAGTAGCACATGTGAAAATTAATTAGATCAAACCGCGAAATTAATTAGATCAAACCGCGAAATTAATTAGATCAAACCGCGAAATTAATTAGATCAAACCGCGAAATTAATTGGGTCAATCCGCGAATAAAACCGCGGAAACCGCGAATTAAACCGCGAATCCGCGAATCAAATTAAAAGTGGTGGGGGCGAACCGCCCCTGTTCTACTTATAACATTTATGTTTAAGTATTTCGACTTCTTTATGACAATTTGTACATTTTTCCCAGCCACATCTATGTTCTTTGTTATCTTCTTCGTCAGCCATCTTATCATTGGCTTTGCCTCAAGACTGGCTTCGCCAGTCATTTATTTTGAGTATTTTATTACAATTCAAGCATTTGTAAAATTTTTCACAAACTTCAGAATGATTTTCTAAACATTCTTGATTAAAGCAGTATCTATTGCATTTTTCACAATATATTCTTTGTTTAGAGTCTTCTTCGTGTTTAGGTTTGAAACACATTATGCATATTACTTCGACACGAAATGTACGAAGTATTGAAATTCCCTCATATCGAAAACCACTCTGAGCCAAATATCTCTAAAATTTGAGCCAACCGACCAATGAACCCACTATATCAAATCTCCGTCTCGGCGGTGCGGATCTTTTGGTGAAGATCCCAGCCCACTAGATCAATCCCCCGTATTGGGGGGTGCCTAAACGTGCTGTGCGGGGGATATATGTTCGTATGTGTACACGATTCCGGTCGCCAGGAACCTTCCTAAAGTCTTGGATCGTTTTCATACGATAGGTCCTCCGAAAATGGAGGCAACATCAACTTTTGAGCTATGGTCGTCGGCAAAAAATTTTTTTTTGATAAATAACTGGTTCATAGCATTTCATTGTATTAGCGAAACGGAGTGATGCTGAGTATCGAAGTATTCTTGGAAAGCACGGAAGGGCGCTTTTCTTGGGTGGGGGGTACCGTATATTTTTATCCTTCGTTTTACATTTATGTTTATCTTTATCTTGATATGGTTGATCACATTTTCACAATAATAAGATTGACCATTACTTTTTCTTGTTTCTATGATTTTTAAATTAATTTTACTTATAACAGTTATAAGTTCACATTTAAAAAAAAGTTCTAAAATGTGTCAGATGCCTTATTAAAGCGTACTTTAAAAGTGTGGTGACCGATTTTTTATAGAGCCTACTATAGTTCGTTATTTGAGTAAAATTTTATTCAGTGATTTCAATACTAGATTAAAAGAAAAGTCACAAAAGGGGTTCTAACTTTGAAATGAAAGGAGATAGATTATAAGTATACCAACACTTTAGGCACATCTTTAGGCAGCAAATACGCTGTCAAAGTTTGTCGGTCGAATTCGTATACACCCTGTACTATGTAACTAGGTACTTTCAACTAATATAATCTATGTCTACAATCAATATTTTTAGTTTTGTGAGATGGTGTTGTCTTTATTCTCTGTGCTGTTGTTGTTACACTCTGGGATAATGAATGTGTTTTTCTTGATAAATTTTTTTATGTTTTTTTTGTTATTGTACCATTAATGACCTTGCGAGGCCGTCCTCCTACATGACTGTTTTTTCCAGACAAAGCAGTTCTTCGACGACTAAGAGCTGTTGGTTGAACAGGAATTCTTTTGCTCCTGTTCGTTCGGTGAATATCTATAAATGTGAACGGATATGTACAATTTTATTACCTGTTAGTTGACAAAGAATTATTTTAGTACTCACCAGATCCAAATGTTGTACAAGACGACACAAATGCCGATACTTTAAGTTTATCCATTTTTTCATTTAGTTTTTCCAACCCCTGCAAAACCTCATAAGGAGAATTTTGAAAGAAAGTGTGAAATTTATTGGAAATTTTTTCGATAATTTCTTCTCCTCTTAACATAATTGCATCATCAGTTGCAGTAGGTGTACTCGCATGAGCGGTATCACAATTTTGTTGGTTAAAATCGTGATTATCTGGTATAAGATTTGCTCTCTGTGCAGTGCTTGTGCTGAAAAGTGGTTCTAGCCAGTCTGGCTGTGCATCACGTCCAGTTGCAAGTTTATAAAATAATTGTCGGATTATGCTGTTGTCATTAACGTAGTTATATTTTTCAGAATGAACAACACTACATGCCCAGTCTGTGCTTACAAATTTTCCCAGTGTTTCCAGCAAAACACGAACACATAAGAACATCAGTGTTTACAATATAAAACAGATCTTTAGTATTTTCACTAGGAACAAGCACAATGCTGTTACTCATCACTTGTATTTTTTCCATCAGTTCTACAGATGGAACTTTAATTAACTTATTAAATATATTCTTTCGAAGTCTGTTATGAGCAGCATCTACGAGCTTCCTTTCATAGTAGTCCATAAACTTCATTAGAATAAAGTCAACCATATGCGTTATGTTAAAAGCTTTCACTCAATTAAATATTTTTTCTTTTACTATTTTCAATGCAGCTTCTGAGTAGTTATTGGTGTGATTTTCATTCAAATCAATATTATTTCTAAAACATCTCGTCCACATTTCGTTCCTGCTCCAGTATTCAGTTTCAATATAACTAGAATAATTTGGATAATTGGCCGATTTCATTTTCACAATTTCATCCTTTTCATAACATTCCTATACACTTTTTGAATACGTTATCGCCCTGAAGTCTTGGAAGAAATCATACTGTTGCGATTGGGGTATGCCATTTTTTGATTTTATAAGCCATCTCCAAATGCTCTGTAATACATGGAATTGGCATACTAGGCAAATTGAGTTTTTCCAAGAATTATGTATAGCTTTCTGTTCTGCAGCAGAATCGTCTGTAAGAAATACTTGGTGACCATGAATATTTCCTCCGAATATATCACCACCCGCTATTTCTTTTAACAAATTGAAGCCTACAATTAGCACATCTGCACTTTCAGATGAAGTTATAATTACACCCAGATGAAGCCCTCCACACTCGCTATGGGTTAAGAAAATGAATATTCTGCTTCCATCATAATCTATTGTGCCAGAAGAATCCATAAATACCATTTTTGAGGCTGCAGCTACATTTTTATGAATTCGTTTTAAAAGAGGTGGACAAATTCTAAAAAATTATATATAAAAAAGATAAAGGTAGTAAAAATGTTATGTGGTATTATATTTACCCGATAATATAATCATTTCCGCGAAAGACTATTTTTGCACTGTCTTCTCCATTTGCTTCATTATAGTCGTCCAAAACGTTTTTTCAAGAATTCCTGGCCAACGGAATTAAATTCTGTCGGTCCATATATTTTTTTAAAATTCGTTTGTGTACAAATGATAACAAAACATATAGTCAGGACAGTACTTTCTGTTACTGAGCATTGATTCATAATTTTCAAAATTTAATTGAATATCTATTTTTATTGTTTCTAGTGCAGTAGAGGGCGTATGGCCATGGTGAAATAGATCGAGCAACTTCTCCTTAATATCCTCTGATACAGGACCAAAACGCAAAGCATCTGCACGTTTTAAAGTATGGTTATGGGTCGAAATAAATACTATTTCACAAGGCATTTCCGGATTCGGTGCCTTTTCTGCGTGTTTCCCCCTGTACTTATCTTTAACAGAATGTAATGTAACAGTAATTTTAGATGGGCACTTTGTATTCCTTGTTCGATTTCGAAGGGTACCATCATACAAACGACCGCATTTTGTGTTGTGATGACAATAAAGTCTCTGCTTAAAGTCCACGTACCGACCATCACATCTTTCCGTTGATTTTATAGAGTAGGTTGCACTAGTCAATTCTTGAAGGTGCTTTAGCCACTCCTTGAATTTGGCTGGAATAGTTGCAGCGATTATAAATAAACCGCAACTGCAATACTGGAGTAGGTACTGTTATTTGAAGTTTCGTTTTCGTCATTAATTATTTTTATTTCTTTTATTGTGGTTTTCCAGGAAGGTAGTGTTTTCTAAAATAAATATTTATGTGTTACTATTAATAAGTACAGCAAATGGGTAACAATTTACCATTACATCTTCAGCACTAATTCTTGGATCTAACTCACAATCGAAAGCCAAAGGCGCGATATTATTTTCATTATTGCACATCATCTTGCAAAATCTGACAAAAAAGTCAAAAGTGACAATTTATTGCATTGAACTCAATACTACGTAACTGGAAAGGACGCGCGATGGCAAAGGCCTGAGGCAAATGGCTGAGTTATGCAACCCGCAGTTGTTTAGTATCGCTGTCTCTCTCTGACTCATTCGGCTAAATACGTCAATTGGGCCGCGCTTAGTTTAAAATATTTTTTTTTGGCAAAGTAATTAAATAAAGGTTTTATTTTAATATATAATAAAAGGCTGGGATATATTAATCAATATTTAAGCCAATATAGGAATAAAAATGTTAAATGTTTGCATTACTGTAGAGTTAAATGAGAAAATAAAACGCACCTCGGGTTATTCATTCTTATTTATTTCCAAGAAGCAATCTTTTACAAATTTAACACATAACATCATTAGTAATGAATAAATTAAGGAAACAATCAGAAATTAAAACAACAGACAATAGTTATTTACACAACATACAATATAATATTTGTATGTAACATGTGTGTAAAGTGAACCTTTTTTACGAATGTAAATTTTGATGTAAGAAACAATCACGAGTGAAAAAAGGTGCTTTACACACATGTTGCATACAAAGAATTTTCTACATCCGACAATATAAAACCATTAATTTAAAAAATAAATACCAAAACCTTATTTCCCTCCCATGTACAATTTTATATGAGTCAACAGTTTTTGAATAATACTATTTTAGTCATTTTGTGTCTAATTGAAGCCTCTTTACCGTGTAACTGTAAGTTCACTAACTTTGAGTGATGAGGCATTCTGCATTTTATAAAAAGTTGGATAATTTTTCTAATTAACTGAAATTCATGACATTCTTCTGACCGAAATTCTTGTACCACAGGATGTTTGGGTTCAAAAATGTGAATAATATTTGCAAAATGGTTAATTGCTGTGTTTATTAGTACACTTTTTACATTTAAATTTTTATTTTTTAACAATCCTCCTTGGTCTATTAAGTATCTGAATTGTTTTTCCACGAAACTGATTATTTTAAATACAACACTAGACGAATAAATCAGACCACCACGAGTCACAGAATTAGTAAATTTCTTAAAACTGTCACCTGAGGAAACGTAAGAATGATCATCATTACAAGGTTTATTATTATAAAGTAAAATGTCATTGCAGTGAGTACATGTTGACAGATTTATTAAATTTCGAACTATATAACCTGAAATATAAAAAATTACATTCTCTTGGAAATCTGTCAAATTTCTATTTGCCAAACACTTTACCAAAGAATTAACTTCTTGTATGTCTTGACTGTCATTACTTACTTCAATTTTTCTCCTACCTGCAGAGCGAAATTCAAATGTCGGAGTGCAATATGTATTAAAATTGGCACAATTTGCATTTACACTTGACGACACAGAATTCCTAAATAATAATTGTCTTAAGGACCACTTCACTTGTAGGGAGTTAGGATTGTTATTCCACCCTCCACGGGACCTAATACAGGAAAAAAACAGTTCCAAATGATCTTGAGAACACTTATAAGATAGGAAATAATTTAACGGGTTTTCGGTTAAACTAAACAGATCTTTGGCCAAAGCAAGTGTACTTTCCATAGTTAACATAAAACCTACTGCAAACGTTCTCCTATTATGGCACAGTATCGAAATTCCATCAATTTTGAGGCTTTTTAGGTACTCTTTAGTTTTTGAAAATATTTCCTCAAAATACTTTAAGGTTGCGGGTCTTATTGGCGCTTTGTAACCCTTCCCATAAGGGTTTCTACAATTAAGGATATCAAATATTTTATCTATAAATCTAATAAATTCAATAGTAGCAGAACTGTTTTTAAATTTATCAACACCACATCCTTTTAAATATTCTATAGCATCTGCTACGCCAGAACTAAGGGCTTGTGCAGCTAACTTAACATTCATCACTTTATTTTTATAAAAAATGTGTTGAGATGTTAAGTTATTTGCTAATCGCAACTGCTCAGATTGCTGAATATTATCGAGCTCTTTAAGATACTCCCAACTAATGTTTCCTGAAGAACTACTAATATTTTTTTCAGCCAATGTATTTCTTGCCAGTTTTAACATGTGACATGGATCCAGTATACAAAAAATCTTCGTTGTAGGCTCAGCGGGGTGTAAAAAAAATGGAACCATTTCATCCTCTAAGATTTTACAACCTAATTTTGTGTAAGTGGCTATGTTTGTTTGAGTGCCATCTGATGTTATTGATCGAACAGTTATGCCACTGTCATGTAAACTTCTTAGACAACTATTTATTAATTGCGTTTGAAGATCCGAATCTGCTTTTGTTATCAAAAAATAAGCCACAGGACATTTAAAATTTTCTGTAAAACTAACTATTTCAAAAAAAAGTGCTTCGGATGCAGCCATTTCAAAGTCTACGTTAATGATACCACCATAATTGACGTTTCCAGTAAATTTTCCTTCTGAATCATCCCAGACCACCTGCTTTCTCATTGCCATTCCGTCGATTATCAAAGCACAATTTTTTAAATTTGCATTTTTTTTGACTTTATCTTTTAAATAACCTAACACCTCTTGCAAAATTCCCGGCTCACATTTGACACTGGACAACCATTTACGGATAGTGCGACCGTTTGGCAATGTGAAATGTTGACGTAAAAAATTATAGGCTTTCGGTGAATAAAAGTAGACTGTATGAGCAAATTGTTTCATTAGTGATGAGTATCTACGTTGTCCAGGGTGACTGTCTTTCTCATTTTTTCTCTGTAGTAGTACCAGTTCTAAAGGTAAGCCTATAAAACATAAAAGCCTATTAATTTCATCATATATTAAAAAAGTTGTTTCTAACCTTCAAAATAATTTTTAAGAACAGAATCCAAATTTTCATTACTAAAGCCACTTTCTGATATCTGATTTATGACATCCTTCATGCTAGATATCTTAACATCTCTTCTTTGTACTTTTTGTTTTAATGATTTAATTTGCCTTCTTAATTTCCTTATTTTTTCTTCTTTATTCGTTGCAGAGGTTTGTGTAGATTGATCTATCAACACTTTGGAATTAGCTGTTAATGTAGATGTAGAAGGTGCAGAACTTTCTGCATCCATGGCCTCAATTGTACTTGCACTGCTGGCAGTATTTTCATTCTAATAAAGATAGGTAACATATATTATTACGAACTAAAAAAATATATATAAAACCCATCTTACTTTTTTTAATATTTTTCTCCGGGGTAGAGGGACCTTTTTTACTAGGTGTTTGGGAAACTCAAACACACTAGGAACTGCATCCGGTTTAAGAATTTTTGCTGTGCATCCTGGTTTAATGAGGTAATCCGTTGCAACAAAATGTTTTCCGCAGAGCTTACTGGTTTTTGAGGGATACCAGTTTTCCCTTCGTACTGCAGCAATCCAAAGTTTCAGAATCCCTGGCCGCTTAAAAGGGAATCTAAAATAATGTTTTTTTTACCTTTTTTTATTCAAGTAAGTAACAACAAAAAGCAAATATTAAACAAGTTATCTTAAAGTTTTCTTTTTTCTCAGCCTTTTCCTTAACCTCAAACAAGATCAAATTAAAAAATATATATTAAAATAAAAGTATATATTGCGCTAGCGTGGCTACTTTTTGATTTTATAATTGAAGATTTTAATAAAACTTACGCGTGAAAAGAAATTTTGCTCCTTGCGTCGTGTACCACATTACACCCGTAGGCCACACAGTTTAGAACCATTATTATTGACCACAATTAAAGTAGAACAATACAATATATTTGTCTTAATAACTTTATCACCACAAAACACTTTAATTTACACTCTTAATAGGAATACACAAATAAAAAAGAAATTTATCAGAAGTAAAACGGCACAGGTAAATAAATCCCATAGAAAACAACGTTTAAGCTTTCGAGGCGAACAAAGAAACCAATACTAAACGTCGTCCTTTCTCTCTCTGTTGCCCCTGGCACACAGCTGTTCGTTTCGTCAAAGCACGCGGGGCCTTTGCAGTTACGTAGTATTGAGTTCAATGATTTATTGTAAACATTTGACATTTACCATGAGGAATACTGCGCACGCGTGCGTCGCCAAGGGCGATCTGAATTCTCGCAATATTTTTAGTTAAGATGATAAACAAAAAATACTATGATTAGATTAGTTTACTCAGTTACGTGTGTCTACAAATCGACATTACGATTGTGTATAATAACATGACAAAGAAGCCTAAAGCAAGTCTTCGGTTTGAACCCCGCGGGGGTCGGAATTATTCCGCAGCCTTGGCGATTGGAATCGGGTTAGGTGAGACCATTCACAGTTGGGAAAAAATTAATTGTGCTCTACTAAGGACCACAGACACAAGAGGTAGGGTAACAAGGTCAACACATCACAAACCCATACACAGTACACAATGGTTGCTGCGCAAGCACAAAAGACGCGTTCCAACACTGTAACCCGAATCCGGGGCAAGTTGAGAATTGTACCGCCAGATGCTAGGGTACGAAGCACCAAGCTGTACACTACAAGGTAAATGAGGGCACAGATAATACATACATACATACATAATAGCATGATAAAGCGACAAGGTGTCAACAAGCAAGGGGCGAAAAGCCCTAATTAGGTTGCACTGTTGTGTCACTAATTAATGAATTACTTTGTTTAAAGTAGGATATTGGCCGGTGAGGTTTCCCAAACGTAGATATGGGCCACCAGCTCCAAAAATTGAGTTGATATAGGTTGATGGTTGATGTCACTGGCTACGAGCCGCTTTTATTTTCAACGCAATAGATTTTGATCTGTGAGCGAAAGAACGCGGCGCCCTCTTTTGTTATGCTTTTAATATAACGTCTTGATTCGGTTTGTTGTTAACTTGTAGTAAGGGTGCCAACCGTCATCCGTCATATATTTTGCAGGTACTTTGCCCTGTATCCTGTCAAGATCTCTTGGAGGAAGCCGAATGTTCTTAGAATTTAAAACTATTTCCTATTTTTCTCTTATTAACTCATTAATACATTTTTGCGGAACGTGCATCTACCTCTATTAACATTACTGGGCATAAAACAATTTTCGAAAACACGACTAATATTTTAGTATTTCTGCATAAGCGTCCAGTCATGGTAGATCGAATATGTTTCCAATTATTGTACGTTATTACAGTGCCTCAGAAGTTGCCAAACTGTCAAGCTCGACTTTTTTCAAGATGCAGTGGAATCAGCAAATGCTGTTTTTAGAAATTTAAAAACTAAAATTTAGCAGATAATGCGAGTGTGAATTTTGATCGCCATCATTTGAAATACTAACTACTATGCCAAGAAAATATAAATTTAATAGCAACTGGCTGTTCAGCACACATGGTGCATATTGGCGTAAAATATGGTTTGCATAAATGCAAATTCGTTCTTGAAAATCCCGCTTTGAAAATATGTAGTCGCCTTTCATCGCCTACCGACAAGATGGCTTTCTTTATATCCAGCAGTGGATATATTATCACAAGTATTTCTAAAAAAAAAGTTTTTTGTCACTTGGTGAAGATTGTCCAGTAAACATTAAACGTTATTTGTCCGAAGAAGCGTAAAATGGACTATTAAATCGAGCAGCAGAAATGTGTTAAAATTTATATATGAAGTATAACATCTTGAACGAAACACCATTCTTTGTTTCGAAGTTTTTGAAGTTCTAAAAAATTGTCGAACTAAACTAATATGGGTTCTAATCTACTTAAAAGTCTTCCTACAAGTAATCAACAAGCCATAAAACAAACCTATAAAAAGTGCTATAGTGATATTTTTTGCATGTTGAATCAAAATTTGATTTATCGTCAATCAATTCTGGAAACTTCAAATTTTCTCCTTGAGTAATGTAACTGATCAGGATGTAAGTCAATTGTCACTGATTTAGGTATAAACGGTAACATAGGCATGGGACAATTGTGCGACGAGTTTGTTTAATTAAGGATGCAGTAACCTTAGTTTCTTCTGAAAGGAATCACCTTAGAAAACTCTAAAGGGTTTAACACGAAACTTTCCTCGCAGGAGCAGCGCGCATTGATCGCCGAACATTGCTGTCTGCGATGACTGCGGTGAACGTAGATCATTGCACATTTCTGTCTTCTTTACGGTCACATCAATACACATTAAAGCTGTAATAGAACTATAAAGTTTGAAAAAAATCGTTAGAGCCGCTTTTGAAAACACTGAAAAATCACAAGAGTAAACACCATACTTTCGGTTATGCGGTTTTCTTCCAACGCTTGCGGTCGCATCTAGACAACTCTCATGCCTCTTTTCATTGACACTGACTGACAGACAGACCAACGAACAAAAACATGTTTTTTGGGTTCAGGGGACTTTAAAACGTGAAGATCTGTTGAAAACTCAATTTTGAATTTTTGGGGTGAATCCAATACTTCCTTTATTGTAAAAAGAAGTAAAAATTGTAGGTCAAGAGTGTAGATTGAGGGTTAAACAGAAATTTATAATTTCCAAATCTTGGGAACAAGAAAAATTAAAATTACTTAATTTTATAGGTTCGATAATAACATTACTGCTGAGATTATAAAGCTACACATTAAAGAAATTCATTCCTAAAGTTACCACGAATGGCAAATCATTAACCCTGTGGACTTCAGCACTCCGTCTGAGAGAGGTCATTAGACGGGATTAAAATTACATGAAGATTCTGTCTCAAGCTTAACATTGTAGTTACGTCTGATGGGCCAAGAAACACAATACGTTGTAAATTATTTTTATGCTGAACCGGATAAATGTACACTTTTTTATAGAACTGCAGAGAAACAACAGGTTTGACTTTCCATTCTACTAAAAAATATAAAATTTCCAGGAATTTCAGATTATTGAAGTTATTAAAATACTAATGTGGAACTGTAAAGTGAATATGATCTTTGTTGAAAATTATCACACAAATTTTTATAATTGATGGTAATCTTTCAGGATTTATCGGCACATACACACAAACAAGGATTTCAATTGCTTGAAGTATTGACGTATTAAATATGATAAATATTTACACCATCGGCTTTTTTTTCCGCCGGTTTTTTTTCCGCATTTTTTTCCGGGTTTTTATACCCCGGCTTTTTCCACTGCATTTTATTCCGCCACCCATGTACAGGTGGTTGCAACCCGACCGCTGCTGACGACAATATTTAAGACCGCAGTGTCCTGATAATAGATAATAAAGAGAGTCTGCTCTCAACATTGCCAATCATACATCGTTTTCTTTAATTATCATATTTTCATTGGATTTAAGACAATTTTGTATTTAAATATATCTAGCTCTTTTGACGCGGTGCAGTTTTTTTGTTAGTTTTTTTTGAGGAGAGTAAATTTAAAAAAAATACACATGACATACAAAATTGACAATAATTGACAAATTATAATATAGAAATAAACTGGAATAATATGAATAACAGGGACTATTCATGAGGTTAGAAACCAATAAGAATGGGTAAAATTTTCCACCGTTTCTATGTATTACAATAGTTATTTCAATAACTATGCCAATATCGATTATACAAACATTTGTATAACCGATGCTATACCAACCTTTGTATAATTGCAGTTGTTGAAATCGCAGAGTCATAAAAAATGTGACAGATATACTAAAACAATATTAAAACCTCATAAATGCATTAAAAATTTGACAAGTAGACACAAAATTACTAAATTTATGGATATCTTGTTTACTTTCAACATTGACATTTATTTCAATTATAATAATCCGATATTATTATATCATTAGGAAAGCCATTGTGCCACTGCGTATATCACTAGAGTTTATTTATTTATTTATTTATTTATTTATTTAAGTAAATGTTGCCCAACAGGTACAAACCCAATTACAGGACAAACACATATAAATTATACTAAATAGTTACATGCAAAACTTAAGTAATCTAAAGTAACAGTACGGACTACAGTGTGAATAGAGTCAAAAAGAAATATTTTATTTAGTCTTCACAAATGCTATTCTAAACTTTTATCTTTCACTTGCTTTAGACTACAACAAAATATATCAAGTTCGTCACTAACAAGATTATAATAATGACACATAATATAAATGGGAGACTTTACAAGAACATTAGTTTTAGCCAGTGGAAGATAAAATGTATAAACATTTCGGACTGGTAATCTTGGAACAAAAATATGTAGTTTACTTAATAAATCAGAACAATCAATTGAGTAATGCATTAATTTGTATAAGAATACTAAACTACTTTGCTTCCTACGAGACTCAAGCGATATACAATTGAATGTATTAAGTAGGATAGTGTGATCAAAACCGCGCTCAGGATACACATGATTGACTTTAAACCACAGATATTTTAACATTCTTCTTTGTACGCTTTCTAACATGTTTTTATAAAATTCATATGTCGGATTCCAAATAACAGAACAGTACTCGATCTTAGTTCTAACAAGAGAATAGTATAAATTTTTTATTGAATTTGGTTGACGAAATGATTTTGTGCTTCGGATAACAAAGCCTAGCATTCTATTGGCAGCTGCTACAGATTCAATAATGTGCTGATTAAAACGTAGTTCGCAATCAAACAACACACCAAGATCTTTAATTGTATAACAGCGTGTAAGAGAGTCGCCATTAATGGTATAGTTGTAATTAAATGGATTAGATTTCCTCGAAAATGACATTACTTTACATTTAGATGTGTTTAAATGCAACTTGTTTAAACAGCACCATTGGTACAATTTATCTATATTGTACTGCAAAGTCAAACAATCAGTAGTAGACGCAATAGAAGTAAAAATCTTAATATCGTCAGCGAACATAAGCAATTCACAGTTCATATTATATGCGACATCATTAATAAAAAGCAGGAAAAGCAATGGTCCAAGGTTAGACCCTTGTGGCACTCCAGACTTAGCAACAAAGGTTTGGGAATTATATCCACCATATGAGACAAATTGCAGCCGGTTCGTCAGGTAAGAATTGAAGAATGTGATAAGTGGATGACTAAATCCCAGACAGTTTAATTTATTTAGCAATATTCCGTGATCTATACGGTCAAAAGCCTTTGACATATCTGTATAAATCACGTCGACCTGGCCTCGTTTGTCTACAACTTCGGAGATAAACTGTGTTAAATAACATAAATTTGTTAAAGTTGACCGTTTTTCAACAAAACCGTGTTGATAAGGGGAAATGATATTTTTTATGCGGCCGTAAATACGATTATACAGGACCATTTCAAAAACCTTCGCAAGGTTGGATAAAATGGATATCGGTCTGTAGTTGATAGCATCAAACTGATCACCGCTTTTGAAAACAGGACATATTCTAGCAAGCTTCCACTCATCTGGAAACATAGAGTATTTGAGAGCTGCATTAAATATTGTCGTAAGAGGCCTGCTAAAAACGTACCTGCCGTCCCTTAAAACAAAGCTAGGTATTTGATCAGGTCCTGCAGTCATCTTATTGCTCAATTTACGCAATGCGCAGACAACTTCATCTTCAGTTATAGTAGATATGTTTATAGCTAAGCTACTCGACTGAACATTATGACTAACAGGGGCAACGGTAGAATCAATATATACGCTACTAAAGTATTCACCTAGGATATTAACAATATCTTGTGGATTTTTATATTCAACACCATCTTTTTTCATTTTTCCCGGTATTCTCGTAGTACCCTGTTTATTATTGATGTAGGACCAAAAACGTTTAGGATCATCTGTGATTGATTGTTCAACAGTAATGACATAGTGTTGATAAGCAGCAGCTATTTGAGTTTTGACTAGTGCTCTAATTTGTTTAAATTGTTGCGAATACCAAACTGACTTAGTATTGATATATTTTTTATGAAGTTTGGTTTTCAATTTAAGGTTATAGATAATATCTGGCGTATACCAGCGTGGATAGTTATTTGTTTTATTTTTGTATAGCGGGATATGTTTATCAAAAATCGTATACAGTATTCGATAAAATGCCCTACATAGATCGTTCGGATTTTCAATATTATTTAGTATATTCCAATCTGCATTTAACAAGTCTTGGTACAATGCTGGATAATTTGCTCTCTTGAAATTATACGATTTTACACCTGAATTATGTACAAAATTATTTTTTTTAGCTTTTTGTAAGGTAAACAATATCTGTAACGAGGGATGATGCATGTCTTCACTAACAATCGGTATTAACTCACGTGTTGCTTCAGAATTTTTAATATTAGTGAAGACTAGATCAAGAATTCGGCCATTGCTATTGAACACATTATTAAGTTGCCTTAAGTCTAAAATATGCATGTACATATTAATTATATTATTTAAATGACTGCTAACATTTGCATCACAAAAAGACGGAACATTAAAATCCCCTAAAATTACAATATTCTTGGATTGAAACTGCTCAAAAAATGTTAGCAATGTTTCGAGAGTAGCAACGGGTGGTGTGCGAGGAATATAAACTACAAAAAAGTACAATACATAAAAACCAGAAACGCACTTGCAACCCAATAAATCCACATCTGGTAAAACATCGCTTATGTGCTTTGTATCAAGTCTTTCAATACGCAGGGAATTTTTAAAAGCAAGTAGAACACCTCCACCACGTGATACACTGTTTGCTACAAAGTCACGATCACTTCGGAACACATTATATACCTCGGTAGACAAAAATTCTGAACTTAGGACATCCGTTGAAAGCCAGGTTTCCGACAGGGCGATGACGTCGAATTCACCATCAGATGTAGAAGATAGAAGTTGCTCCATTTTATTTTTTATACTACGAACATTTTGGTAGTAAACATGTAAATTTGTACAGTTGGGCGAAACTAGTTTTTTTGAACAATTGATGGAACTCCCTTAATGTATTTTATGGTGATATTGTCCTCGCCATTATCGATGCGCTCCTTTAATTCAGTTTTACGCTTAGCCAGAAGTTCACGTTGATATTGCGTCTCATCATTTTTAGAAAAATGGTGTTAAAATTGGAACTCGACTTCAGAAGATGCTTATTTCTAAGAAAATAGCGAACTTCATCCACATTAGAAAAGGTTACCCGAACAGGGCGTGGTCTGTTAACATCCTTATCGCGTAAACCCAGTCTAACGATGTTTTGGTTAGTAACTGTAGGTGTGCCTAGCGGCTTAATTGTTTCCAAAATCTGAACAACTGTTGAGGCAGTATTAGTGTCGTCTTTTTCAGGTACTCCATAAAGAATTATGTTGTTTTCGCGTTTGATCCGCTCACGCACTTCTCGGATTACAGATTCAAAACATTCGGGTGTTAGATCATTTAATTGGGTAGATTTAGCCTCAAGTTTTTCTAGGCGGGCAGATACATTTTTCAAGAGGTCTTTTAGTTCGGAAAAATGGTCTGAATTCGAATTGCAGGATGTACAATAAAATTTTACACCCTTAGTGTGCTGCCGTGTAATACGCTTTGCATCGTCAGCATCTATTTGGGCACAATTAATGTGTACAGGGTTTTTGCATCCATCGCAGAGTAAAGTAGGCAAGTTATCGGTTTTATTGCAGTAAATGCACTTGCTTATTGGCATTTTTCATTGATATACGCTACAACTTTCAATAACGAAATTTTTATCACAACTTGCAACACTTTGACCCGAGTTATCGGTTTCGTGGCAATGAAAATAAATCCTAGCAAGGTAATCACACCCGCTATCAATATTAACACCAAATACTTTTAGATGCACTAATTTTGTTGTAGTAATTAAATATTATTTCACGAAACAAGACAAACGCTCGCTAGAGCAGAATGGAAGAAATTCTGCAACCTTGACACCTCCGGGTACAAGAGGAGAGATTAAGTAAGTATTTAAAATTATATGAGTCTCCGGCTGACCACAACAGTGTGAAATCGATATCAAACATGCCAGTGCAATTTATCTTAATCATGTGACCTCGACCAGGCAAAAATTTAATATAAAGTGTAAATAAACAAAGTGACTCTAATTAAAATATCTTTTATAAAATTATAGTAGCTAAACCGCACAAACAGCACACCAATCAATTCACCACAGACTGCACAACCCAATACAGATAAATTCCCGACAAAAACCTACTCTATTGTAACAAGTGAACAAGATATAAACTTTCCAAAAAAGGAACAAGCAATCATTATTAATGGAATAGAATGGATATATCTCAAGGAATAGGTACATAAAAACGATTGGCAACATTGTTGGTCCCATCACCATAACCTTCGCCTCCAAAATGTCAAGAAATAGAAATGTATCTACTTAAGAACAAAGTACAAGCAGATCAAATCACTAGTAAATATAAAATGATCACGATTAAAGGATTCCGAACCACCTTACTACCATTAATATCACCATCTCAAAGAGTAGTTATATCCAATGTATGCCCGTCCATACCACACGAACATATAAAAATCACCTTACAAAATATAGGAATAAAAACCTTTATCAACAGTATACTGCCTAAAAGAGGGACTCGAAGAAAAAGGGTACAGTTATACATTGTAGTGGTAGCTCTACTTTATTTTTTTTAAATTGAATTATTTAATTTGAACTTCAATATTAATTTCTTATTAATAACGGTAGCGCCTTGAGACTCTTTTCAGGGTTAGTTCGATCATCTAGTTGCTTATTAATTGCTATTTTATTTTAATAATAATTTTAAATTGTTTAATGACATGAACTGTCACCTTGTACGTCAAAACAGCGCTCCACGAACACTTTCAATCAAATATGACACATATAAATTCTATTCACCTCTTAGTGACTCAATATTATATGATAAGTATTTGATTATAGTTAATTACACTTTTCTAATTGTCTTATATTTACTAATGCTTCAATAGGGCAAATTAAAAATCCACCTGGACTCCTCACATTCTCACCGCTTCAAAGTAACCTCAAAACATCACTCTTCCTGACGTCCACAGCTCGGATCCCCAGATAGTTCAGCTATGAAGCACTGCTTATTAACAAATAGCTGCCAACTCGTCAAACCCCTGGCTGCCTGCAGAAATGGTCCCTTTCTTTTCATCAACGCCACTGTCACCCCCAACAGCTTCCTTCGTTCCAACGGCTTCACGGAAAGTATGCTCTCACAGATGAATCCAAATTAATTTTCTACTCCCTTAGCTTCTACTTTAGCCACCTCTGTTGTCAGTAACCAACAGAATCTCCTGAATCCAGTAGTTCCTCGGCCAATTTCTGTATACCGATCTACACGTCCTCAGTAGTCCCTCAACAAATCCAGCAATCAACGACCCTCCAATCAATGTAACTTCTTATCAATTGTAGTATTAAAATTAAATCAATTCCATCCAAATCTTATTATATTCTTGCTTCTTATTCTTGCTAGTATCTAGTTAAACCATATTCCAAATTATCTTCAGTAACTGTTATCTTCTCCTTGTTAATATTTCATTTTATTTTACACCTCGTAGATTTAGTTATAATCCCTTTTACCTTTTCCAAATAATATTCAGTAAACAGGGTTAAAATTCCACTTTTAATTATAACAAAATTTTCCTAGATTACAATTACAATTATTCATGCCCTCTACAAAATACACTTATTTGAGTTCTACCTACTTAATTATACCTATTATTCTTTAATAGGTGAATGAAAATTTGGCTGCTTCGATGAAATAATAAGGTTGTGGAGATAGATAGCCAAAAAGTTTATTGTAGTAGGTATAAAAAATCTGATTGTCCCTTAAGGGACAGCTTGCTTCTTCAAAACAAGATGTCCTTTACTTTCAATTAAAAGTTTATTGTTCAATTACATTATCTATAATATAGTTAATGTTTAACCTCAATCAATAATGATTGTTTAATATTTCACCTTTATCCATTTAGACGCCGTATATTTGCAATGTGGCTTTAATTAGTCATTTGCAAATTTTGTTATCAATTATTATAAACTTTTATGGAAGCCATTTTGTTATATCACTTGTCAATAATTTCTGATGAAGCCATCTAAAGTGGCGAAACGTAAAATATTTTATCAACCTTCACATGTATGACGTTTGGACCTTAAGGGACAATCAGATTTTTTATACCTACTACAATAAACTTTTTGGCTATCAATTTCCACAACCTTATTATTCCTATTATTCTTAATAGAAATTATATTTGTCACGTGTAACATGAGCTTGTAATTACCTTCTAACTTTCAAAACCACTATAGAATACTCAAGTGCTATACATTTCAACTTAAATTGCATCAAATTCACATTCTAATAACTTTCATTCAAACTGCCAATTCTTTTTAAACTTTTCTAAGTTGATTGTTTTGATCTACCAAATTTTATATTTACATTAATATTCATCCAAAACTGTTCTTTATGTATCATAACAATATTAAGCTTGATTCGACAAATTTATATCAAACCACTTACCGAAACGTCAATTTCCGAATCCCTAATCATTACATTCGAAGGAAAAGATTACAGAACACTCCTATCCACAACCACAACATGTTTCGTTTGTCGTCAACCGGGGCATACAGCAGAAAAATGGTCAAACCAAAATCCTTTACCAAATATCACTATACTCCCTATAATAATAATAAGTCCCATTATTCCCCTCGAGGCTACAGGGTGTTAATGAACTCTTGCCATCTTCGTCTATCTCCTGCTAATCTGTTCAATTCTGCCATTGCCATGTTTGTTTCTTCGTTTATTGTTCTGCCCCAAGTTATCCTCGGTCGACCCTTCTTCCTCGAGCCCTGTGGATTCCATTCAAGTACTACTTTGCTCGGTTCTTCTTTACTTTTCCGTAGGGCATGCCCTAGCCATCCATATTTTCTACGTCTTATTTGCTTGTTTATGTTTTGTTGTTTTGTCCTTATTTTCAATTCCTCATTCGTTATTGTCTCAGGATACTCCCTATAACACAAAAGAAACGTACCTTATCGCAAACTACAATTACGTCCTCAAATGGTTCTCCCGACATTCAACAAACAACCACGAAAGAGAATACACCCAACATACCACTTCTACTTATTCCAACACCATCAATCTGTACCCAAACTGGAACACCACAGGACACACTACACAAAACAAAACAATCTGAGAAAAACAAAAGAATAAAAAAAATCAGATGGAGAAAGTGTGGCCCTAGAAGAACACCTAGCCCCCATTCAAAAACTGCTAGATGAATCACTAAATAATTACCCTTTAAATAATTATGCCAACTTTAAAGACTTCATAGAAAACACCCTTGGCTCTCTTGATGCCCTATAAATATCAAAAAGATACACTAAAAATACTCCTAACCTAATGAATACGATGAAAGATCTATACCCCAGTCTAGGAGCATGAGGCATGAAATCCAGATTCACAAGACTAATAAAGAGAATGCAACAACAAATGTTAATAGAGAATCCCGACACAGGCAATGAAGACTTCTATTAATACAACAACCCACTCGATGAGCTACCCGAATATTAATCTTTTACACTCAATACGCATAATACAATTTAGTTTAACTACAGCTGCAACTCCCGTCTAGAAAGTATACAAATGTTACTAATGCACCATCAACCTCAAGTACTATGCCTTCAAGAAACCCATCTGATAATTGACGATAGACCTTATCTAAAAGGATATATATCCTTTAACAAAAATCGGCCAAGAGATCATGCTACCGGAGGTGTTAGAATTTTTGTCAAAGCAAACATATACACAGAAACAATAAACTTAAATACCGATCTGGAAGCAGTTGCAATAAAAATACATTCACCATGCAAACTCACAATATGTAACGTATACATTTCTCCAAATTATCAGTTTTCCCTAATCGAAATAGAAGATCTTATAAAACAACTTCAACCACCATTCCTAATAGTCGGAGACTTTAATGCTCATAGCACAATGTGGGGATGCACTAAAATTAACAACAAAGGGAAAATTATAGAAAAAGCTCTAGACCAACAAAACAGCTCCATACTGAATACAGGAACAATGACCCACCTCGACTCTAAAACAAATAACCTTTCAGCTATCGATCTATCCTTTTGCTATCCCAAACAAAGTCCTAAATTAGGGTGGATAATTATGATAGTAACCATTTTCCAGTGTCCATAACCATCCAACAGAAACCTTCGGTGGAACTAAGATCAATACAGAAATGGAAAACCGCTAACGCTAAATGGGATGTTTTTAGAGGGGAATTAACTAAAACCCCATATGTATTCTCTTCTACCAAAGACCAATATACATGAACTCAACACCATAATCATTCAAGCTGCCATAAAATCTATCCCAATCTCAAACGCCTTTTGAAGAGCACACCGCAATGGTTCGCACGAAACAAAATTGCAGAAAGAAAGGATAGTCGGAATCAAGATATTAAATTCTTTAAGTAGATCCTGATTAACTCTGCTGAGGAGCCGCCTTCGCGGATGGTTGAAAGACCGCAACTTGAGAAATCTCCAGTCAGGTACCTCTATCTCGAAGATGGCGCGAAAAATAACCATTCCTTCGCTTTGCTTCGTACGAAAAGGTGCGCGCGTGATTATTTAAATTAGAGATGCAAACCAGGATCGAAGGTGCGGTTCGTAAGGAACGCCAAAATGAAATGTGACGTTACACATGCGGCTGGCCAAGATATTGTTCATTCATCGGATGCAAATTCTTAATTTATTAGAAGAAGATCCGACATTAAGTGTGCGGAGAATTTCTATGCGTATTGGAATATCTAGAAATCACGTTTATTATGCACAAATAAGTACACCATTATTTTACTATAACCCAGTAGTTTGTCCCCCATTAGGTTTGGAGAACAATAGAAAGAAAGCGTTTCTATCCATACCATTATCAAAGAGTTCAAGCTCTCGGAAAGGATGCTCATTTAAGATTTTGTAACTGAATTCTGACGCATGAAAATACTATGCCTAATATTTTGTAGACTGACGATGACTGCTTTACGGGAGACGAAATTACTAATTTTTATAATATTTATGAATGGGGAAGAGAAAACATTCATTTAAGGCGACGCTCTTATTTACAAAAAAGATTTAATGTGAATATGGTAGCTGGTATCCTAAATGATCGCTTAATTGGACCACAACGTTTTAATGGTGAAAATTACGAATATTTTCCAGAAAATTAGTTGCCGATGGAAGATGTCCTGTTAATTATTAGACATGTGTCACGATTATGCTGGGCAAGTTTAAGAGTAAGAAATTAGCTTAATACACTTTTTCACCTAAGTTTTAGAGCAAGTGGTCCAGTAGCATGGCCACCATGTTCGCCAGATCTAACTTCCATACATTTTTATCTCTAGGGTCACGTGAAACAGTCAGTTTATGCTAGAAAAGAACACACTTTGAAGGAATTACTGTACCACCCTTAAGACGAAAGGGTTGACACGGCCTGGCTAGCTCTTTTAACTCTCAGCAGAATATGGCGTGGTGTAAGGATACTTCGGGCTTTTAAATTGAACAGTGAGATTATAAAAAGTTGGGTGCTTTGTCGCTACTCACAACATAATAAACAAACCTAGCTAGTAATATAAATCAACACCTACCTTGTAAGCTTCGCTGCTTACCTCAAACTAAATGGCAGTGTTGCGAACAAAAAAAAATACAAGCAGCAACAGTCAAGAGAATATTTAATATTCAACGAAGAAGCAATTAAATCAACAGTTAGTGTCACCCAACTTACACACACATGTAGTTGTAAAGTATATATAAATCGGGACAATACAGACAACACAAACATATTAAAAACTTCACTCCAAGTTTTAAGTCTCAAATCGCTAATTGTAGCACAAATTACAACTTCAGGATAACACATTTGCTATCGCAATTGACATAAATGCACGACGCCAAAGGGACGCGGCTTATTTAAGTTACAGAGTACATGCTTATTTCAGCAATTTAGTAACAAATAAATTCTTGCTCTTTAGAGTTAATAAATGTGAGTGAATAAACAGGCTTTAGTTTGAGTTTCTAAGGCCTGATATGGTAGCGGCATTTGCCTTTGTCGATCAAAGAAAACGCTGAGAAGGGCATGTACGTACAATTTAGTTCGTTGCAAATATCCAGCGATTAGCAGGGGAAATCTTGGTGCTTTGCATCTTATCCAAGAAGACTACTAAGCCGGATTTGGCTGCATAATTTTTAGAATCCCAAAGGTAGTCACTGTTAAGAAGACAGTTAACAGCAACAGGAGACGGCACGGTATACTGGAATTTTTGGCTAGCATGTAGAAGAGAAATCGGGAGACTGAATAAGCCTCATGAACGGCTGCAGCCTACCCAACAATTAGATCCGTAAAGCGTGCTTTGTGAAAAATCAATACTAATCGAGCGATTCCACTGGTTTCCAGCTGCCTACTTGGAATGAATGCCTACTAACGTGCTGCGACAGGAAAAGCTACAGGTCTCTTATCTCTAAAGGCAGACGCTTGGTGCGATAAACCTGAGTTCTTTTGCTACAATATTTAGATATAAGGTTGTCCGAAAGGAGATGCTAATTGCAATAACCCGCTATTAAATGAAATTGAAACGGGGCGTTACATTAGGTACGTCTTCGAATACAACAGGTCACAGATACTATTCGCAATAACCCACAACTTCTTTTAAGAACTCAACAACCACTTTTACGACGCACAGTTTTGTGCATAAATCACAATGGGGAAAATTTCGAACATTTTTTGTGAATAATAATACTGATAGTATAATATTAAAAAGTATATTTGGTAAATTTACTTTCATGAATTTTAATCTCAAATTAGAAAACCTAGCATAACTCATTAACGGTTGAATTTAGGACATATGTGTATCTATACTTTTTGACTCTAAATGAGTTACCCAATTGATTTCTAAAATATTTCTGGTACATTTTGGGACACCCTGTACTATATCACTTTGATTTTCATATTTTAAAATATCGAGCAATTATTTCTATCTAAATAATTAGTAACGTATCTATTATTTTTTTCATAAGCCTGTGGTGTGTATTATGAATTATCCTAGAAATAAAGGAGAAGCGATCGGTAATATTTATCTTCATTATAAATGATTCATAGTTGTTTGTTTTACACGTTTTAGAAATATGGGTTTTATACAGCTCTTTGAATATTTGTGTATTAGTATATTGGTATCAATTAAACTCACTTTCCCGATAATATTAAGATAATCATGACAGTACTTTTCGTTGTATCTACCACAAATCAATTTCTTCTAAATAGTTTTGTTAATTGTTACAAAATTGGTAAAATCAGGTTGAAATTGTTCTATATACAGAGTGATTTATAAGTATGGTCATTAAATTTAAGAGTAGTTAGAGGAAATCAAACACAACAACTGTGAATAGTAATCTATTCGTCAAAAATAATATCCCACAAAAAATAAAACATTCAATTGCTTAAACTGATTGATGTCACTGGAATGCATTTCTATAAACATAATTTCGCCAAGTGGTTGTGATAAGGCTGATTTTGGATAAAATTCCGAAGCAAGAAACAGTTGTTTGGGTATTTCCATCACATTTGGGAACGGGTAATGTACTCTTATCTGATTTACATAATAAAGGTTTTGATCTGAGCCAGTAGTTCTCAAAAGTTTTGACCAGAGCCTAATGCGTTTTATTTTAATTTTTAATGCAACGTACTTCTACTGCGGTAATATACACCCATTTAATTTAATAACAACACTTATGAATCACCGTGTATATACAGTACCAACCGTAACTACGCTGTCACATGCCTGAATAGCTGCTTTTATTATTTTAACTTCGTCTATATTTACAATTTCCGTAGTATACTTATATGTATGCCTTACGTACCATTGCTACAAAAAAACTAGGAGAAAGTTTTTTTAGCTGTCTGAATCTGACCTTTTAAGTGGAAACTGAGGTATTAACAAATTTGAAATTATTTCAAAACGTCACTGACAATAATGTCTACAATGAGTTTAGTTTCGAAGCTAGGATATTATTTCTTGCTCAGAAAGTACTCGTATATAACTATTCGGCAAATTGTACATATATCGAGTGATATAATTGTTTTGTATTGTAGTTTTTGATATTAAAATTTGGTATGACCATATGACAGGCTTGAATTGTTCACATGACAGTTAAAGTCATTTCATCAATTAAAATGATAAAACTCCATGGTCTCTAGATTTAGAACTTTTCCTTATTCGTTTTGTAGCAGTAGTACATCGTCACTCCATTATGATTTACACAACCTTTATTATAAATTAAATTAATACCTGGTACCTGGTATGTTATAGTATGTGGCATAACAGGTCACGAAAGTGACATATATCATGCGAGTATATTTAAGAAACGAGTCAAAGCGTAGCGAAGCCGAGTAACTTAAACACGTACGATACACTTTCGAGTGAGTTATGTATGCTATTTTTCCCATGGCCACAAAAAGAAGCATTTTTATTTTGATAACTGACCATGTCAGTAGATTGTTAGTAGTTTTTAGGGTAAAATCACATATTGCCAGTAGTTTTAAGGTTGAAATGAATATTTACTCTACTGTTTCACTGGGAATTCTGCATTGTTTTCATAACAAACACGATCGTTACAATAACGATCGGGTGAATGATTTTATCAGTTTTGGAGGCTACTTGACTACGGAAACTGCCACCTTCGTATGTGGGAGTGTGAAAATAGTATATTGTTTTATTTAGATTAAAACTGGCAGTTTGTTGTACAAGCGTTATGTTTGCATTTGCGAAGAGAAGCGAAGCGTAGCCGAGCGAGTGCAAAATTGCGAGTCAACCAGAGTCACTTTTAATTCGAATAATACATACTATTTTTTCTGCAACCAATAAATATACAATATATTCAAAAGGGTAGAGGATTGACTGCTTTCGACGCGTTTCATTTAAAAAGCATTGGGGCAACTACATCCATAGCCGAGCAAATAGAACTTACATTTAGTTAATATAATTTAAAAGTACTTTTAATCCTAGGAACAAAAAGTTTTGTTGTGGAACATATGATTTTTGTTTAAGTAAGAGAAACGTCAACTTCAATGACAGATTTTGGTATTAAGAGCAAGACGGTTGCAGAAAAAAATATTTTTGGTACATATCTGCCAAATTTCACTAAAAATAATGCAATCAATATTATAATCTAACTGGTTTAACTATACTGTAACTATACTGTAATTTTCCTTATATATTTTTTCACGTTTCTGATGTTATGAAAAATGGAAAAGCTATTCTGGGATTTAGTTGGTTTTATTAAATTAAGATAGTGACCTACATCATCTATTTCGGTTGTTTTTTCCTCTGAACAAATCAAGTCTCTTATTTATATTGCCCCTTATTACTTAAATTAAATTCTTGTACTAAAGAGGAGCCTCAAAAAGAAATATATTTTTAGCTGATTTTCCTGCACATTGAAACCTTAGCATCACGAGTAAATAACACGATATTATATCATATCTCAGCACATTTTCAGGTAACGTCGTTGAAGGAAGAAATTGATTTGGTTTTACTTCTAACACTCGCAGAAACGTTTACGTCATTTGTCCAAGTGTTTTTAATACCAAATTTCTCTTGTATCGATTTTAAAAGTTATACACAGTAAAGTGTAAGATCTTACTTTATTGTTATCTCGCAATCTTTCACAATCTTCTATTGTTTAAAAACAAGAGATACATTGTTGATACCAAATAAATTTAGGCATAACAAGCCTGGAATCTCCAATTTTAGGTCTTCCAACTCGGTGAACCCTCTTGATGCGATCAGGATTTGTGTCTACCTGAATTTATCTTTAAGCAGCGACACAATTGTTTTTCTAAATTCGCTTCTTTATTTTCCACTAATATCGAAGATTCGTAAAGAATTACGATGTGCGAAGTGTTCTAGTTTATTGATCTTATATATTTATATTTACTAGTTTGTAATTGTAACTTTTTTTTGCTCTTAACTCCTCTAGTTTCTTTTCTGATCATCGAGCTGCGCTTGCAACTGTTCTGTCACTATTTTGGATATGGTTTCCGTAATTATTTTACTAATATCCGTGTCTTGCAACAGTTTGTTAGTTGTTTCCGTTATAATTTTATTAATGTTCACGAGTTGATCCTTAGTAAATGACACTTTAGTGGTTTTTCAAAATTAACTTCCAACCCAAATGAATGCACTTTGTTATGGTAATTTGATGCGTAGGAAAATGTACTACGTCTACTCGTTATGACGCGACGGTCGAAAATGAATTTGGAAAAATATTGGCGAATTGATGATTAACGAATATACTAGGTCCCGAGTGGTGTAGCTTGAACAAGCGTCCACGTACGATCAGTAGAGTTAAGCAACGCTCTTTCTGGTCAGAACTTGGATCGGAGTTCCACGGCTGCTTCTCTCGGCACCTCGTGGTACGGCTGCCACGGAAATAGTTGGTCCCGGATGTCATAATAACATCATGACAGTCGTTAGTAGGGTCGGAAGTCCCCATAAACTGTACAGCGATGCCTATAATTGGCCTAACGGCTGTTGGCTGAGTACAAAATAAATAAAATAAAAAATAAATGTGTTTACATATTAAGTACGATTTCAATGAGAACGGGTTTACTCTGCACAAAAAATCTGCAAGAACTAAACGACCAGTAATGAAACCGAACAATTACAAAATCCCCAAGACCTAGACCACGCAGATGAAGACATAATAAGAAGTTTGTTATATTGAGAATATTAGATTTAGCTTGTTCTAATTTGTTTTACTTGTATTATTAGTAGTACCTCAGTGTAAGTTTATATTTTCTCCCTTTTGCTGTGTTTCTAATCTTCTCGCATGTGTCACTAGCTTTATAGTGTTATAATTATGAAGGTTTACATTTTGTTGCAATTTATTTATTTTATTTTATTCCGCACTCCGCCAACAGCCGTTAGGCCAATTATAGGCGTCACTGTACATTTTTTTATGGGGATTTCCAACCCTACTAACGACTGTCATGATGTTATTATGACAACCGGGACCAACTCTTTTCTGTGGCAGCCGTACAACGAGGTGCCGGGAGCAGCAGCCGTGGAACTCTCATCCAAGTTCTGACCAGAGAGAACGTTGCTTAACTCTGCTGATCGAACATGGACGCTTGTTTAAGCTACACCACCCGGGACACTTTTGCATGATTGCTGGTTTCGGCTTTGCCTCAACCAGCAATATTCATGTGCTAGCGGCAAGAATGCACTTTCAGCTCTTAACATACAATATACTACTACCTTAGTTGAAAAATTGTATATCGTTTGACGGATTTTTGAAGGCTGCTGCGGCCGATGCGTAAGGATAATTTTCGGAATTTAGCGCTTTACTGCATTTTCCCGCATTCGTAATTCAGATCGTAGTATTTTTCCTGCATAATTTAAACCCAAGTTCATAGTTTAGTGATGTAGCCCAAAATTTTATTCCATTTAATACTTTATTCCGTTCGTTTTATATACTAGCGTTTCGTAGTTCATTTTAGGATCTTAGATTCACGCTTGTTCTAAATTTAGCTTCGTGCCTGTCTGAGCGGTTGCTGGCCTACCTGTGATTCTCTTTTATAAGCGAAATTATGTTTCATCATTTCATCCCGTGGCTACCCTATGCTATAAGTTGAACAAGAAACGAGATTAAGTCACGCTTGTGCTTTTTCATTCAGTTTCCGCATCTTAGGCCGAAGCATCATTCAGCAAGGGGTCTTGAGATCGTTCGCAATGGTTGTCGTTGAATCCCGGCAAGGTTTCGCTTCGCCGCATAATTAGTGAAATGTCGAAATTTGTGAAACTACATTGTCGCTGTCGTCGAGTCCAGTGTAATAGCCGAGTTTTTCCCATATCGTGGAGCTAAGCATCTCCTTTAACGCTGTCACAGCGGATCTTAAGGGGAAAAACGTCGTCGTTGTGCTAAGCCTGCCAGTGAAGTGAAGTCCCGAATACCGTCCCGAGCTGCTTGTTGAACGGGCTTTGCTTATTCAACCCGACCGGGGGATTGTAATGCCGCTCACCCGCCCATGTGGTTTTCAGTAGCTCCTTTCAGTATTTCGTGGCATTAGCTGAGGTGCTACCTGGAGCTGGAATTGGACATCAACATAGAGCATCTGAATTCCTACAACTGGTATTTGCTAGAGAATAGTGTTTGTAACTTATAGAAAATTTACAGTGAAGTGATTTCGAAGTTTTGTCTTGGCAAGCGATGTCATTGTTTATTTAAATAGTAAGATGTTGAACAGAACTTGCCGTCTTGAAGTGAATTGTTAGCATTTACCGTCAAGTTTTCATGCGTGTATGTAGTCTTGCGTTGTGAGATTAAGTAAACATTGTCGTTGTGTCATTATCTGAGTTATTGTTGCTAATTTTGATCATGTAACGTAGTCCATTTGTAAAGAATTTCAAGTCATTACTGCTTTGAATGTCGTTTGTTGTCATTTTACTGCCGTGTTTAGTTTAAAAGTCGCACATTTAATCTGACTAACCTCTTTTGCATATATTTTTAACTGTAACGAGAAAACATTTTCATGTTCATTGTCATTTAAATGTTTTGCTACTTGAATATAGTTCATTTGTTAATTGTGGTTTTCATTGATGCTTGCATGCATATTATTTGTGTTTTGTCTGGATGTACAGGAATTCAGACGAATTGTAAGATAATGCAGCTAAAGGTAAGTTCAACTCAGCTGTTGCAGTCACCGCCTCAAGCTGCGCCAAACCAGAAGTAGAAAGGTAAATCACTTACTTCCACTTTCAGAGTGAGTTCACCTGTGTTGCTGATTTTCCCGGATTTAGTAAGAAAGTGGTGGCGCTCCATATTTAACACCTTTATGTCGTTTAATAGATCGTAACCCTAATTCTAAGGTCGTAAAGAACCCACCCTTTTCGCTGAGCATCTTAAAGCCGGAACCTTTTGTTATAGCCCATCGTAACGAGGTTAGGGCGACGGATCAGTGGAAATATTCCCGATTGCATCGTTAAGAGTACTTACGTTGTAACAAATTTTTGTGTCGTTTAGAACCTTTTTGGCTGTAACAGATGGTGAGATTTTGAACTGCCTTTTTTGCTAGTCATAGTTTGTGCATTGGAACAGAATATGTACGGTGGTTAAGGTTGTTTCACAATTGTTGCAATTTGGGCGTTCAGTGTTTTGCAGCAGGTAAAAGTGCGTCGGCTATGCCCAATTTGAAGCCTGGAGAGTATGACTTGATGTCTTCTAACAGTGAGTTATGGACTTGATGGTTCCTTGTGGTTGTCTATTGGTCATTTTCCACATATTTGAGATTGTTCATTTTGATATGAATCTGAGATTTGCTGTTTGAGGTGGTTTTTTATGCCATAGAGGGTCACGTTGTTTAGAAGTGTTACATCTTCGGATGATGTTGCTTTTTTTGCGTACTTATCTGCTTCTTTATTTCTAGGAATACCTGTATGTGAAGCCACCCACATAACTACTAGTTTCTTTTTTGACCTGGTGATGGTGGTTACTAGCCTTTGTGTGTGTTGGATTAATGGGTCAGTGTGGTACGAATTCTGTATGGCTTCTAAAACGTTTTTGGAGTCAGTACGTATAACAAAGTTGTTGTTTTGATTGTTTTGTGTACATTCTAGTGATTTTAGAATAGCAGTGGTTGCTGCAGTGAAAATGTTGTTATAAGCACTTAGACGAAGCTTGATATGTGTGCCCTTTGAAACGTAAGCAGCTCCTACGTTATTGGATATTTTGATAGCGTCCGTGTAAATGTATGTGTGATTTGTAGTTGGAAACTTTAGCGATAGGTTCTGGAAGTTTCTGCGTATTGTTTCATGGCAGAAGTCGTTTTTTAACAGCTTTAGGTGGTCAAATACGACGTTTGGATTGGAGTGAGTCCAAGGGGGGATTTTCGAGAGAGATTTTTGTAGGATTGGTGGAAACTTTTGGTTTAGTTGTTTTAATATCAGAGATAGTCTGTAGTGAAATTGCTTGGGACGGTTGTTTTTTTTTTGGATCGTAGATTGAATGAAAGCGGGTGTTGAATATAGGTGAGTGTGCAGGATTTTGGGGGGAAAAAGCTGCCGAAGAAGCATAGTTTATCCGCAGTTTTACTCTTTTCTGCGATAGCGTAGGTTTATTTGCGTTTTAAGGACTCTTGGTACTGAACTACTTATCTCCAGTTGCGGTGTTATAGACTGCCTCAAGTAATTTTAGAGTATTAAGGCTTGCCGATGGGTATACAATTGAACCATAATCGATTTCTGAACATAAGAGTTCTATATAATAAGAAGAGTGTTGAGGGGTCGGCTCTCAAATCATGATTGGTTAAGGTTTGTAAGATGCCAAGTATTGTATTGCAGGTGAGTTCTCCATGTTAATTTTGTGTCTAGCGCCACGCCGAGGAATTTCATGTGGTCGTCGTATTTGATTATGTTGTTGTTTAGTAATAAGAGTGGTTCTTGGTTTGTTAATTCTCTCTTACGGAAGTAGATGGCTGTGGTTTTGGAGGTGGAGAATTTGAAACCGGTTAGCTTCGACCATTTTTCTAAGCTGCTGAATGCTTTCTGGAGCTGAGTTTGCACAGAAGTTTTTACTTTACAGTAAATTGTAAGGTCATCCGCAAATAAACTGATGTTGACTAGGGTTGATGTGTTAGATGCGATGTTGTTTACTGCTACGAAGAAAAGTGTAGTGCTTAAGATGGATCCTTGAGGGACTCCATTTTGCTGGGAAAATACATTGGAATATTCACCGTTGTATCTTACTTGGAAACGCCTGTTTTTTAAAAAGTTTTTGATAAAGGCTAAGATATTTTCGTCAAGTCCAAAGTCGTGTGGAGTTTTGGTTATGAGATATCTCCATGCCATGTCAAACGCTTTTACCAGTTCGAAACATATTGCTATCAAGTGTGCTTTGTTAGCGAAGGAGTCGCATATATCGCTTTCTAAACGAAGTAATTGATCATTAGTGGAGTAGTTTCGTCTAAAGCCGCTCTGATGCAGAGCTGGACAAATTACTTTAAAAGAGTAATTAATAACTAATTACCAATTACCGACCAATGAAGTAATTTAATTACCAGAGATTCAGTTACTCATATGAAACAATAATTCAATTACCAATTACTTAGTAATTGTAATTGTACAACATCAATTACTTTTTCAATTATTTTCAATAGAAGTTATTGTCATATACTTGTATTTAGTAGAACTTTCTTGCAAGTTGCAACTAGCATTAGTGTCGTGTCGATTCGTAGTCGTAATCTAAAAATGCTTAAGTTTTATGTTTTGTTAACTATAGTAACCTACATACTTTATCACTTTTGAAGGTTTTTTTGATAATTAAATCTTTTAGCTACATGCACCGTTCACCAAAATCAAAAGTTTTTAGTTTGTTTTGATGTAAGATGTAAGTAATGTAATGCCTCATGCTCTGTGAATGCTTAATTAATTCAATAATAATATCCAGATATCTAATGGGTATCATGTTATAACAGTTGTGTGTATATAACTGGTATTGGTTGTAATAGGCAACCAGTGAGTTGTTTACTTCAAGTGAAAAAGTATCTTGAAAATAATAATCTACGTTTAAATACTCACGTTAAAGGAATATAACCCTTTATAATCCTTTAATTGTGAAAGTAATATTTGTATATTTGATACGTGATAGCAAGATAGCCTTCTTCACGATCATATTTGATCAAAAGTTACAACTATTATTGAGATTAGAACTTCAAGATTGTTTAAAGTAATTTGAAGTGGCAAAGTTTTGTTTCAACCAGTAAAAGGTGAAAGTGTTTTTGTTTGTGGCATGCTGTGCTACGATATAGCCAGATATTCAGGGGCAGAGAGCTTCAACGAGTTACTTTGGGCGTGAACAACCCAAAGGAGGTGTTTACAGGATGTCATTCAGTTAGGAGCTGATAGAAAATACACTCAGGTACAAGCGATACTTCAAAGAAGGTTAGTGTGTATTTCTTTTATTTCATTAAGAAATAAACAAGAAGTTTGGTACGGAAAAATTAGTGGAAATATTTGTAATTTAATTTTAGAGCGTAATTTAGAATATTTATTCTTCTAAATTTACATTGATTCTTGTACTCGACGTTTTCGGACATTATAATTAGAAATTAAACAGATTTTGGATTAGGGTATCTGTAATTAATTTTAATATCAAGTTTGGAAATCTAAGAACATTTGATTAAATAATTTAACAACATTTAGTTGATTGATTGTAATGTTAAACTAATCTTTACTATACTAACTAACTGAATAAGAAGTTGCATTTGAAGTACTAAAGAGAGTGTAATTGATCAAAGAAGTCAATTGGGTTATAATTTAATAATTCAATCTTCAACAAGAAGAAGATTAATAATTTTAACATTAACTCATTCAGCTGAGGAAGAAGTAGATTCTTATTGTTTTAAAAACTGTCTAACCGAGGTAAATATTAAATAAGAATCAAATGACATAATTTCAAAAGTCATATTTTATTAATGAGAGATGTCAATTGAAAATAAATAAATAAGTAGCAAAGTAAGTGTTTGATAAAGTATTCTTGTGCTAGTTCTTTTGAATAAACAAAAGAGGGTAGATATCTATTTAATTTTATTTGTAATAACCGCTCGAGAAAGAGTAGTATTACAATTTATAAATAGTCAGTGATAACAATTATACAGGGTGTCCCAAAAAGAATGGGACACCGATTGGTCATAGATTCCTTAAGTTATAATAAACCGATTAAATCTAATATACCTTAGCACAAAGTCTCTTCAGTAAGAAGGTATAGGGACTTGGAATTTTTTTTATTTTTATATTAATTTCCACATAGGTTATCACTGAAGTTGAGCTTTTTATCACGAATGTAGGTTTAGTTGACGAGGCCCGTAGGGCCAAAGCAAATAAACGACATGAGGGTTAAAAAAGAATTTCCAGTGCCAAAAGTACATGGTTTTTTAAATCGAGAAATCGCGAAATTACAACATTTTAACCAACTTTTATAGGTTATGTTGACGTCGGTTGACGTTTACCTATCGCCCAGCCGCCTAAAAAAGTCGTCAAACAATGGATTACTTCACTGCCGACTTCTCGTATTTTAATGACGATTTCTACGTTCACCACTGCCGACTTAAAGAAAATATTTTTTTCGAATATGAAAGAAATGTCGAATTTCATTTTGGCTAAATTTTTTAATATCATTAGAAAAAATAGCACGCTGAATATGTTATAAAAGTGATTTTTCCCTGTTTGTGAGAAATTAATCCACTCGCTTTGCATCGTTCGCTGGTAAATTAAATGTTGAAAAACTCTCACTTTTCGTAACTTGTAGAACAATCTACTATTAAATACGTTTAACATGAGGCTGAATGACGAAAATATGTAACTTACCTAAGTATACAGCGTGCAGCACTGGATTTCTTAATTGTTTGGCAGCAGAATTCTATTTAGATTTTGTAAAGAACACTACATGGTAATCCAATTGGCAAAACTTGAGCATTTTTTGTTGACTCAGTTCGAAAATACTTTTTTTATCTCTGTATTCGAAAGTGAAATTTTCTGTCGCCTGTTAGGGGTTTTCCGAAAATATACGTTTGGTTTCCTGGTCGGTTTCCAATGGCAGTTGCTCCCGATGCCATTAGAGACGGGAGACAATGTGATTAATAATAAATCAACTAGCCTCCTGATTTTCATATTGAAATGTTTTCGAATGCAGCTGAATACAAGAGATAGTCTCATGATAAAATGTAAAAGTGTCATATGTATAACTCTGAACTAAAATGTCATTTACTTCCTTGCATGATTACAATTGATTAGGTACTGTTCTCGCCAACGCTGGGGAATTAAACTACATCCGCGGGAGGAAATGATACACTTTCCTCTCTAGTAATACAAATTGCTATAAAAAAATGTTTTAACCAACTTTTGAAATTTTAAAACAAAATATCAAATTGGTGTTGATCAGGGAATTTTGAAAGTTGACAGGTGACTGATAAGCCTAGTTGAAAACGGCTGATTGAAATAAGAAAATTGAAATACATCAGATACAAAAACAAAAGACATTTTCTCAACCAAGTAACAATGAAGTGATTTTTAAATTCAAGAGACCTTTATACCATGTGTTCAAAAAGAAATTACATAAGGGTTGGCCATGGAAAATAAAACGACAGCAATCTTTAGAACTTTCAACCCTTATGTAATTTCTTTTTGTACACACCGTATAAGAAACGGGGAAAAATACGTACTTCATAAAATTACTGTCAACGCTCGACAAATAAATTGCTCAGGTTTCTTTCATATTCTTACTTCAAATTTCAAAATCCTCTAATAGTACTTTATGTAACTAGTCCTCAAAGCAAGGCTTTAGGGGACGAGTCGTAATGTTTCCGGACGAGGCGGAGCGAAGCGCAGCCGAGTCCGTAATATGAAGATGAGTCCTCTAAAGCCATTTGAGGACGTGTTGCATACAACGTTTTTTTGTATTAGCTCTTCAAACATTATAATATGAAGTTTCAATTACCATTAACGCGGCATTATATTAGGAGGCCGCGCGAAAATGTATTTTTTGCTCCCCAAACTGGTTACTTTGGAAACTGTCTAGGATCCTCAAAATGGCCATTTAGAGGCCTTGTACTTAAAGTCGTCATGGCAACTAATGTTTGAGTCCGCTAAAATGTTGCCATGACGACTTTAAGTACAAGGCCTCTAAATGGCCATTTTGAGTATCCTAGACAGTTTCCAAAGTAACCAGTTTGGGGAGCGAATACAAAAAACATCTTTAATACTCGTAATACCTATTAATTTTATCGAATTATTTAATAATACCTATTGATTTTAAGTTAATATCTGCAATTACATAAATTGGGTTACTATGTACTGCTGTTTTAAAAAAAACTAAATGGAATTTTGTGTAAAATCATTAAGAAGCCAATATTTAAATGCCTCGTAGTTAGCATGGGGATCTTGTCTATTTCGTCTCTCAACGCAGCACCCTGCATAACTGGATTCTGGATTAAAAATGGAGGGTGAGTTACCTCACATGCACTTAGGCCGCATTAAGTGGGCCCATTGTGCTACCTCCCAGCAGCTCTCCAAGTTGGGTATCACTCAAGCCATCCAATCCTTTGAATGTACTTAAGGACAACCGCAACTGGAGTGTTGCTAATTCTGACCATATCGGGCCAGAAGTCCCCAACATGGATCCTCTGACTCTTGCGAGAGCTGGACAGTGGCACAGAACGTGTTCTGCTGTCTCGTCATCCTCGTTGCATCCGCGACAGTTTGGGCTGTCCACTAGTCCCATCCTGTGCATATGTTTGTTTAGAGTGCAGTGTCCAGATAGGATACCCACGACTAATCGAAGGTTTCTTCGGGACAGTTGCAAGCAATATTTGGCTGTCTTTGGCGAGGGCGCTGTAATAGCAGCTCTTGCTTGCCGGCAGCTTTGCATGTTAACCCATCTTCGTATGAAGCTGTTTAAGGTTTCTTGATATAGCATAGAGCTTAATATTGTCAGGGATATAGGGATTACGGGTTCTGGCCCCCAGAGAGGTTGCCCGGAAGCCAGTCTCGCAGTCTCATCAGCCTCCTCATTGCCGTAGTTACCGTCATGTCCTTTCACCCATACAAGGGAAACGACATTATTTTTGGAGATATCCTCGACAGCTTCACGGCACTGCAGTACCACACCTGAGGTAATTTTGCAACTGCCCAGGGCTAGTAAAGCGGCTCTACTGTCACTGAAGATACCAATACATTGATTCTCGATTTTCCTTTCAAGAATTGCTTTTGCACCATGCATTATTCCAATTACTTCCGCTTGGAAGACAGTGGCCATTTTGCCTAGTGGTATGCTTTGGCGGAGGTTCAGATCGTCAGAGAAAACTCCGGCACCCGTTCCATGCTTTGTTTAGATCCATCAGTAAAGATGGATATATCTATATGCTGGGTAAACCCGGCATTTTCATAGACGTTAAATTGTCTGTTGAAGGCATATTGTAGAGGGAGGTAGTCTACTATAGCGTCCAGAAGAGGGATCTTATCGACGGCCTCATTCAGGATGCGGGTATGCCTACCTCCCCTGCCTGCTGTGTGCCACAGCCCTTTGTAGCGCAGCCTCAAGGCGGTCCTTACGGCTACTTCCTCCACAAAAAGATCAAGTGGTGGAAGGCATAAAACCACCTCTAAAGCGGCTGTAGGGGTTGAGCGTATAGCACCTGTAGAACTAAGACAGGCAAGGCGTTGCACATGTCCTAGTTTACTTGCTGCCGTAGCCTGTCTGACCCTGGGCCACCAGACAAGTGCTCCATAACATAGCATGGGCCTTATCACGGCAGTATACAGCCACAAGGTAATTCGGGAGGAGAGTCCCCAGGATTTACCCAAAGCGCGGCGACACTGCCAGAATGCCATGCATGCTTTTTCAGTTTTAACTTTTAAATGTTTCTCCCAATTCAGCTGTCTGTCAAAAATAACTCCCAAGTATTTGACATTGTCTGAAAATCTGAGAGAAGTATTGAATAGCAGAGGTCTACGTAAAGGTCCTAGCTTCCTTTTTTTTGTGAAAAGTACCATTTCTGTCTTTGAAGGGTTGACAGAGAGGGCCTGTTCATTACACCATGTTTCCGTTATTCGAAGAGCTGTCTGCATCAAGTTACAGAGCGTGCTCTCGAACTTGCCAGTAATGAGGATGACGATGTCATCCGCATATCCAGTAGTATAGAATCCAGCATTATTGAGTGTGCTTAGAAGGCTGTCTACCACTGTATTCCACAGTAGTGGGGACAGAACCCCCCCTTGCGGACAGCCCTTCGTCACAACACCTCTAATGGAGTTGTATCCTACATTAAATTGTACTGCTCTCATCGTAAGCATGTGTTTTATCCACTCACAGAGAGTGGGTGCCACACCATGCCTGCGTAAGGCAGAGTTAATGCTCTCAAAGGAAGCCTTGTCAAAGGCTCCTTCAATATCAATGAAAACTCCCAGAGTGGACATTTTATTGTCTAGCGATCTCTCAATACGGTTCACTACAGCATGTAGCGCCGATTCAGTAGATCTCCCTGAGATATAGGCGTGTTGGTTCGGGTGCAATGGGTGTAAAGCCAGCACCCTTTCCCGTATTTCTCTGTCACAAAGTCTCTCAAGCGTCTTTAGTAAGAAGGATGTAAGACTAATGGGACGATATGATTTGGCCTGGGTATAATCCGTACGCCCTGGTTTAGGTATAAAAACTACCTTCACTTCTCTCCAGCTCTCCGGTATATATCGAAAGGCGATACATGCCCGGTAGATGCGCACCAGGTGAACAAGCATCAGGTCCAGTCTCCATTGTAGCAGGGCTGGAAAGATACCGTCCACTCCTGGCGACTTGAAGGGGAGAAAGGAGTTTATAGCCCAGGTTACCTTGTCACCCCGTACGACCTGGTTTGCCACATTCCAATCCTCCTCTGAGGGAGGTGGGATATTGGGTTTTGGCCATACATTGTCAGGGGTGACAATACAGCCTGGAAAATGTGTTTGAATTAGCACTTCCGCTGTCTCTCCGGGTTTGGTTGTAAAAGAACCATCCCCTCGCCTGAGACAGCCTGGCTGTTGGTTTGGATCCTTAGAAAGGATCTTCTTCAACCGAGCCGCGGAGGCAGTGGACTCTATGGAACTACAAAACGTTTTCCAAGAGTCCCTCTGTCTCTGGCGGATTTCTTTTTTGTATAATCGTTTTTGGTCTTTATAGGCCTCCCAGTCACTAGTAATTCTAGTTCTTTTTGCTTTGTTAAAGAGTTTGCCCAATGTTGATTTCATCCTGTCGAGTTTCGAACACCACCAGGAGGTTGTGCGACTCGCCTTGGATGTTTTCAAGGGGCATGACGATTCGTAAGATTGTAGGATCGAGTTCTGCAGGTTATCCACACTGATTTGCAAGTCCTCTACCTGATCAATCTTTTCTGGGAAAACCGAGTTCACCAGGTGAGCTTCCAGATCTGTCTTGTAAGATAGTCTGTCAGTCCGCCTAGGATTTCGATATTGTTTTGGTTGAGCTATAGTTCCAGATAATTTGAAACAAAGCCATCTGTGGTCTGACATAGACACAACAGGTGATACCTGCCAGCCCACAATATTATTGGAAATATCTGAAGAGGCCAGAGTGACATCAATCACGGTCTGGCTACGCGTTGTGACAAAAGTTGGTTCACATCCACGGTTCAGTATTTCTAAGTTTGTACTTATTAGGTACTCAAGTAAGAACCTACCTCGGGTGTTAATGCCACTGCTACCCCACGAAACGTGGTGAGCATTTGCATCACAGCCAATAATTAGGTTTTTGTTGTTCCTCTCACAGTAGTTCACCAATTCGATCAACTCCGCGCTAGGTGGAGGGTCAACTGAGTCACTGGGGAGGTATACCGATGCGAAAATGACATCTTCCTTCCCTTCGTTTATACTACAGCTCATCTGTATCGCCGTAATATCACGCGTACAGAGGTGTGGCAAAGCAAAGGCTTGTAAATGCTTGGGACAGTAGATGCACGTCCTTGGTTTCTCATGGGTGCTATCTGTAAAAACAGTGCCATTACGATTAATTAATCCACAGATCTTAGATTTTACAATCCAAGGCTCTTGTATTAATGCAACAGTGTCCTGCTGGCTGTCGAGCTGTCTGCGTAGAGTAACAGCAGCCTCTCGACAGTGTTGCAGGTTAATTTGTATGATGTTTAGTCCAGGTTGGGAGGACATGAGGTCGACAATAAATTATTCGACCTCGGTGTCCGACCCGGACCCTAAAAGCATACTCATCAGCTCCCTCTCCTCCTCAAGAGTATCAATGGGGGTGGGGAGTTGTGAGGCTTCTACTTCGGATGGCTGCTGTGATAGCAGCGGCTCTCCTACTGGCGATGGAGGGGTATCCGAGGACGCACCCTGCTCTGTAACAGAAAGGGGTTTAGGGGTATCCGTAGACGCACCCTGCCTTAAGGGGTTGGAGTCTGGAACTGCATCTCCAGGCCTCTGAATTTTTAATTTTAGAGTTGTAAACTGATAGTGCAGTTTACTACCTCTACTTTTGACTGCTGTTTCAGCTTCCTGGTTTAGCCCAAAAACTAGGAGTCTGCCAACGGGCTCCTCCTTTTCGGCTGTGTGGAAAAGGGGCCAGTCCCGAACACCTATCCCGGGGTTCTGCACTGCCAGTCGGCGAATAACAGTCTCCGTAGGTTCAGGTTTCCCTGGAATCCACAGAGCTGCCTTCGCCAGCCTGGGCAGCCGATCCACCTGGACGACATTCAGACGGGCGCCCTCCCATAAAGTGGGCAGGTTTGACACTGCCTCTGTTAGCCACTTCAGAGTCTGGTCATCCTCACAGGTGATTCTAAGAATCTCCCCGGAGTACTGCCAGCCCTTGAAAGTGGGTGGAATTTGGCCTTCGGCTAGGGCGAACATGTGATTGTCCAGAGCCACTAGCAATTGAGCTTTTATTAGGTCCGCTTGGACCTGGGTGATCTTACCGAGGGGGGTCCTTAGATCCACGATGGCCACGCGGAGGTGCCTCGTAAGGGCCTCTTTGTAACCACCTACCCTTTCGGTTACTTTTTGGTCTGGCTTGACCTTCTTTTTCGGATTAGAGGTGGAGGGTGTGCTTCCATCCGATCTAATCCTTTTGCTTGTGGAAGGTGTAGGCCTACCGGAACCAACCGCCTTGGGGCTAGCTCTAGGAGCCAGTCCCTTGGTAGTGGTTGAGGATGACCCACGTCCCTTTCCACTTCTGTCTTTCATTTGGCCTGAACCTGCCACCTTAGGGTTAGCTTCGGGAGCCAGCCCTTGGGTGGAGGTAGAGGCCGTAGCGCCGGAGTTCTCTGCAATTAAGCGAGCCTTCCTCCTGCGCTTCTGTTCGGCACCAGAAATCCTCTTCCTCTTTGGAAGAGTCTGTTGCTCCTCTGTTTTTTGCAGCTGCTGTTGAGCTTCTGCTTGAGGGGTATCCGAAGACGCGCCCTGTGTGGTTTCTTTACTCTCGTCATCCATGCTGAAAGAAAAATTTTTCATCTCCCTAGCTCCCCACCCACCACGGAGCCCAACAAGGGGACGCCGAACTTCGACGCCAAGGATACTAAGGAGATATAGCTCCCAGAGATGAGTTGCACACGAGCAGGCACCTTTAGGCGAGCCCCAGGGTATCAGAAACCGGAACCCCTAGGGACCTTAAGGACCCACTGCATGCACCTTCACCCCCAAAGAGCTCACCCTTCCGGCGGTCTGACCAGACGGAACAGCCGATTGATCGAGGTGGGTTAGTCTCGACCTCCCGTCTAAGTGAAATCAGGGCCAAAGAGATGTGTTACTGCGCTCCAGGAAACCAAACCGTCCCAGAGGCAGCTCAATCCCCAGGATCCCTTCATCCAACCGACACGGGTTGCCTCGCACGGCACAAACACGAGGGTAACCTAAGACCCTGTGAAATCCATTGAGCGGTCACAACTCAATGAAGAGGGGGGATGGTCTGCGGTGGCAGCTTTCGTTCCATCACACAGGAGTTTAGGCCCGGGATATCGCTACTGGCTAACCACTAACCTTGGTCCGGAGGACCTCAGCCGTTCTCCTATCCGCCACCTGGAGACGCGCTCGGTAGGTGTCCCAACCCCCGAGGTTAAGAGCTTAATAATAGCTCGCTCCGTTTGTGGAGGATTTCTGAGGCATCGTAACCCTCTTGAACGTTATGGTGGCTTGTGTGATGCTGCCTGCGTTCGCTACGCACTTGCGGAATGTTGGGGCCCACCTTTGTGGCTTTGGACTGCTCTATCAGGTTGCTCTCCATCCATCAGGTTAGTTTTCTTCGGCTTGCCTCCTTGGTTCTGCTGTGTACCTACAAATTTTTCAGCCTTTTTACGTTACCACCTGCAATCTTTTTATTTTACCACCTGGGTTTATATTACTTTCTGAAGTTCTTTACTGCTTGGGACCATTCCTGTCATTTGGGGGCCATGCTGTGCACGTGCGAAATGTGCTAACCCTACTCTTGACTGTTTGCTCCCCCGACTATCGATGCCCCTGGAACTAGAATTACCCGCAGCCCGGTTCGAGGCTTTGCCATGGTTCGCACCTGGTCTTGCTGCTCGGCAAACTGCCTAGTTACCACGTTCACCCGCACGGCACCTATTGCTTTCCACCTGGAAAGTTTTGGTAGTGTTATAATTATGCATCTTTGTGTGTGACTTATAGCTTTGGAATGATAGCTTTTGTTGTATGATTTGTGCTTATCTGCGTAACTATGGTTTTAATTGATTAAAGTACTTACCGGTTGTTTCTGCAGTCATTTTAGATTGCATTAATTCATTGCTCGGCCGTTTAAGTAATCACTTTACCTGTACGTAACATCGTAGTAGCATTTTAACCTTGAATCTCTTTTTGCAATTTATCCATCTGTCAATTTGGGCTGTGGCGACGTTACTGCCCACGGGAATATTAACTTTTTCATTCAGGTTAGGAGTAAACGCATGTAAATTGCTTGATCTATTACAGAACCTAATATGCATTTCTTATAGGTCATAGCACCCCTTGTGAGATTTCATAAACTGCATGTACCGCCCCGTCTAAATTTTAATTGTTGTAAAATCGTTTTAGTAAGCCGAATCTCGAGGTTGATCGTTGGCATCTACACTTGCGCTGTTCGCACCCCAAGTCCCGTCTTGGACCGCACTTTGCCTCACAGAGTATATGTAATCATTTAGAACATGTATTGGGTTGCAGATTTATTTAGTCATGCCAAGCGAGGTGTGGATCTCCTCTTCACGGAGACTGCGTCTGTATTGGAAGATAGTTATACTATTGAGTCTCTTGATTTGATATATGAATAGTAAGTACAACTATGTGGTTACTAAGAATCTAACGCTCCTTTGGTTGACTTTAGTTTATGTAGTACTACCCTCCTTTATAGGTCAAACTTGCTGTGATATTTATTGAATATTTGTCGAAACTGTGATATACATATATTTGTGATATTGGTTGGATTGTTTATATGTTTTGTTGGTGTGTATTTATATGAGTTTGTTTTGTTGTGATTTGGGTTAGCAATATAGAACCAAGTGGTAAATAAATCTCGTTACTAGATCGCTTTAGTATTATTGGTGTTAGCTTCGTATATCTCTACTTTGGGAAGGTCCGACCCAAGCAATTGTCTGTGTCGAGAACCTGGCTACAATTCCCTTAGTATCTCTTTCAGCTTTGCTGGAACCCCGACCCTCACGACGAGTTAGCCAAGCTAGGCCCATATTTACCAGCTGGCAAAACACCTAGTACAACTTTCGCCAACAGGTAGGGGCCGCCCTTCGCCATCCTTCGTTACAAAGGTTGTAAACGGAAAACCACCAGGCGTGAAGACCGGTATTTAGTCGTAACAACGAGACGTGAAAGGTTCATCGCTGCTCTATCGCTGAGGAATGATCTCCAACGATCCACCGGAACAGTCATTAGCTGCGATACCGTATTGAGGAAACTACATGATGCTGGTATGAAAGCAAGACGGTCCATTTTTGACCCCCCCCCCCCTTCACCGGAGGCTACGTTTAGCATTTGCTCATGATCATTTCAATGATCATGATCAATGATCGACGTGATAGTGTGGCGAAGTGCCGGAGAGCGTTTTGCTCAATGTGTGATCCGAACGGTTGACAGATATGGAGGTGGCTCCGTTATGGTATGGGGTGGAATAAGTGTGCAAGCCCGCACAGTCTTGGTTATAGTCAATGCCGGGGCCCTTAATGCTGCTAGGTATATGGACGAAATCATCATTCCACATGTGGAACCATTTGCTGAACAATTTGGCCATGGGTTTGTTTTTATGCATGACAACGCTCGTCCTCATGTTGCACATATTTTGAATCAGCAGCTTATTGACAACAATGTTGAGACTATGGTGTGGCCTGTACGAAGTCCGGACCTCAACCCAATAGAGCAGGTTTGGAACATCCTAGGTAGAAGGGTTATAAAAGATTTATAATGTTTTGTTTTAGTTTTTGATTACTAAGTCGTTTTACCACTTTTTGCAATATTTATATTTTTGTTATGTTTGTCTGATTTTCAAGTTTAATTTCCGAAGTTATGTTATTAAATGTTTATTAATAGTCCTATCTTTATTGCGTATGAGTTTCATAACAATATTTTCAACGATAAAAAAAGATTGCACTTTTATTTCTTATTCCTTAATTTTAGGGTGAAGTATAAATCTATTTATTTTAAAAATGTATAATCGTAACCGCCTTAAGCAACTGTCATTTTTACTTCGCCGTCGTTATTCACTAATTTGTAGTTTTCATTTGTTTTCGGCTTATCTAATATCTATTATTTATTAATCGTCAAAATATCATCATTCATCAGCGACGCAGACTTTCTTATTTGCGAACGAGCTCCAGTGCTGTTGTTCATTCCATTATTCCATTGCAGACATCACTTTCTTATAGATTTGCCACTTCCTATCCAATAAAACAGTTTAAAAAGCGTGCTAATGGGAAGTGCAAATCATTTATTTACAATTGGGCTTGGAATAAATTTAGAAATGTAAAAACGGAAAACAAAGTCCAATCTGTGGAAGCGGTTTTATGCTATGAATACAAATCAGAGACTTGTTGCGCATTTTAATTCGAAAGTTGATTGTGTACATACATACGTCAATTGGCGACCAGATACTAGTTAAAAATGTTGCACAAATGTCTATTCGGTGGCATTCTAAACATCGGGGGCAACTTTCGGCCATTCCTAAGAACTAGTATTTAGTCGAAAATCTGATTCATAAGCACCGTGTAACAATGCAGTTTTAACAAAGGCACGTAGGCGGTTAAGCGCTCACCAGCTGCATTAAAAAAATGTTTCCACTGCAATCAAGCTTCTTCCTTTGGTTATTATGACTTATACCCTCGTTATGCTTTACAAATTATAAACAACCATACTTATATGACAACAATTCAAAAAAAAAATGGCACACAAAATTCTTTGACATGGTTATAAATACACCTATACCATGAATTCATAATTAACGATGCAGCATACGTCATAGACTCATATTTAATTAATTTTATAGTGGATTTTAGCTGAAACTGGCCGTTATTGTTGCAGGGATTTTTGAAACACAAACGGAGGATGACTGTTATTAAATTATGGATGCTAACTGACCAGTTAAAGAATGCCGCTTGCGTTGTCGCACTATTGGCGTGTATTCTCATCGTCGACTCGGTGACAGCCCGTCAAGAAGTCCAAGACTTCTGCGTCCACTCCAATCCCTCGACACTCATCTGCAGGGATGGCCGCGCAGACGACGTGTCGGTGCCACCCAGCGTGGTGTTCGTCCGACTCATTAACGTAACCAATTCCAATCTAGAGCTCAACAATGCGTATAAGTTGCAATGGACTAACAGCGGCCTCACCACCAGGCTGCAGGAGAACATCAATCAACACCAAGGTTTGCAATATCTAGACGTGAGCGAAAACCACCTGGAAAACCTCCAGCAGTTTCAATTTAAGAACCTTTCCCAGTTGAACGTTCTGAATGTGTCCGGTAACCAAATCAAAGATCTTCCGCGTAACGTGTTTCTAGAGTTGAACGTGGAGCAGCTATGATTGTCTCGCAACCAGTTGCACGCGATACCATTCCAGGTGTTTGCTCCGATGGAAAGACTTCGCTTGCTCGATCTCTCGTACAATTCCATAGTTAGCATATTAGACCATTTTTTCAAGTTCAATAAGTACATCGAAATACTGCTGTTGAACAATAACCGTATCGCGACGTTAACTTCGAACGCTCTGGCCGACTTGAACAACCTAAGGCGACTAGATCTCGGAAATAATTCGTTAAGTTACATATCAAATGGCCTCTTCGATTCGCTTAATAATTTGCAGTACTTAAATTTAGCCAACAATCCCATCAGCAATTTAGCGAGCGAGACGTTTCGCGGTCTCCACAATTTGGAAGAGTTAAATTTAAGTGGAAACAAAATCAAGCAGCTCACTTATGGCTTGTTCCACTTCAGTCCCCGCATTTTATTTCTTACCATCGACAATACACGCATTGAAATAATTCACAATACGGAACTTTTGGGGCTAAAACGACTCCAATCATTGAACATTAGGAACAATGAGCTCTTAAAAGAAATTGAAACGTACGCCCTCACAGATACTGCCAACGTCAAGCATCTAGATATTAGCGGGAATAACTTAATGTTCCTGCCGTCGTCAATTGCAAATTTAACAAACTTACAGTATCTCAACATAGAAGATAATCCCTGGGCGTGCGACTGCCGAATGTTTTGGTTCGCACCATGGGTGGAATCTCATAAGCCAAGTAACTTAACGCTTTCGGGGTTGAGTTGCGGCCCCTATGGATACCCAAATGATATGTTGCCCACTCTTCAGCATCTTAACTGCACGGGGCCTCGGCTAGTGTTTAAGACTCCCACGAATCAATATCCTCTTAAAACGAACGTTCTGCTGGAGTGCCGCTATATCGGAAACCCGATGCCGTCAATTACGTGGATCACCCCCGCCTGTGAAGTTTACCACTGGAACCCAGATCCCACGATAGCGGACGTCTTTTATAAACATCCCCATGCCCATGACCGTTTTCTCAACCCCGTGCGCACGATCCCTCCTAGGATCCAGGTCTTGGACAATGAAACCCTGTACATCCAGACCGTTATCAGCGACGACTGTGGCCGCTATTGGTGTTATGCGAGCAACCCCATTGCTAATGTGACTTCAGACGTTCTGTTGCACGTAGACTCCGAGGACTGGAACCCACTTGTGTTGTAATTCTTGTTGTACGTTTAGCAGTACTTAACTGTATTGTTGAAGACGCTGTCTATGTCTAATTCGATATTAGGTTTTGCATCAGTTTGTGTCAGACTGACGTAAAGCCTAACCTACTAACCTCCAATTTGACTCCGATTGACAGTGCCAGCAACAATATGCTTCAGTACTGCCAAACGTATAAAACGAATCACAGGAGTTTTAAAGTGCAACCAACATAGGACTTAAAAACGTACCTACCGGACTCGTCGCTAAGCTGGTAGATAGTTGCTACCAGACCAGTATATAAAAAGGCAGTGGATTAGGTCCCGGCAGCCGGGATGTATAAAATTACATTTAAAATCCCGGCAGCCGGGATTCATTCGATTTGAACTAAAAATCCCGGCTGCCGGGACGTATAAAATACATTTAAAATCCCGGCAGCCGGGATTCGTTCGATTTAAACTAAAAATCCCGGCTGCCGGGATGTATAAAATTACATTTAAAATACCGGCAGCCGGGATTTGTTCAATTTCAACAAAAAATCCCGGCAGTCAGTCATTTGTACTTTATATATTTATCGTATCATTGACAATTATGGTTCCTTTATGTTAAATTTTAAATATATATGGGCTTCACAGTTTTGTTTGAATGAGCTGAAACACAAAAATATATGACAACAAAATCTTATTACCTAAACAATCTATTACATTGTTTTTCTATTACTTTTTTTTTCTTTAGTTTTTAGACCCTGCCCCCCATGAATCTTTTTTTTTTGGCAGCAGCAAAAGTTTTATAATCTCTCATCCAATATTCAGTTAATGTTTTTCTTTTATGATCTTCTAACTGAGTTCTAAACTCTTCAAAGGAATTAAATTTATCTCCTAGCTTCATCTTCTCCGCACTGTACTACTAGCATAGAAATAATCACAATAATGCACACGCTCTTGCAGTGACAATCCCTAACCTCATTCTTTTAATGTATATGCTACCCTTCCCATCAGTCACTGCCGGGATTTTTAGTTGAAATCGAACGAATCCCGGCTGCAGGGATTTTAAATGTATTTTATACGTCCCGGCAGCCGGGATTTTTAGTTCAAATCGAATGAATTCCGGCTGCCGGGATTTTAAACGTCATTTTATACATCCCGGCTGCCGGGACCTGATCCACCGCTATATAAAAAACACTGGCTTTGTTTTGTATTGATAATAAAATGAAGATAATCGTGTTATATTCTAGAAAACAACATTTAATAAAATACAGATTTAATTCGAATCTGGTGCAACAATTAATATCCTTAGAAAAGGTTCTAAAATATGACTCAATATCTGATATTTGGTTTAATAAAGGTGTTATTTGGTTTTATCTGATTAATTAATTTGCAATTTCATTAAAAATCCATTAGTGTTAGATTTAAAATATGTGAATAGAGATTACTCCGGTGCATTAATTAAGAAAAACCCAACGAAAATTTTATTTTGAGAATAAAAAATGTAAAAATTAGGTAATTCGTAAAAAGTTAAAATAAACCCATATAAAAATGATTTTACTTACTTAAATTATTAAACCAGGGTAGAAGTAATTAATAGTGGCAAATAATAAAAGAATTCAACGTAAGAACATTAAACAAATAATAATATTGGAGTTTGTTGAAGTGATTACTGGAAGATTAATTAAATGTTCTGGTATTGGATAAAGAATATGAACATTATGCTAGCAGCAGAATAATCTTTGGTCACATAAACACATCTAAAGGGTGTTTTTAGAGTGGAAGAACTTTAAATCGAAATAAAACACAGAAAAATGTTTTTAATATCCATGAAATTGGCTTTATTTGAAAGATAATTTTATGGCATTTATGTTTGAATATGATTTCGGGCATGTGACCGTCGCGGTTGGCGTGTACATGACGTAATCTGGAGGTCCAATTTTCACACACTCTTCGCAGTAAATCAGGCTGTATTTTAGCAATAACGCGTCGAATGTTCCCTTCCAAGTGCTCAATTGTTTACGGTTTATCGACTTAGACATGCGACTTTACATATCCTCAAAGAAAATTATCTAACAGCGTCAAATCACACGAAAGAGGGTGGCCAGTTAACAGATCCATTTCGTGGATCCATTTTGTGGATCTGTTAATCGTACATACATACATTATAATGTTTTATTGTTATGATGGGGAATTTGCATTAGTATTTAAGTGTCTACTTCCTATCTCAAAAAGTCAGGTAGGCACGTACTGCGTGTGCGCTGTGCGTAGCCGGATGCGGACATTTAAAATATGAGAATTATTTGAGCCACCGAAATAATTTTAAGCTGCCTGCAATCTGTGTTTCTTTTTAGGTTTAAGCTCATTGAGGATTTTAGCATTGCGTTATAGTGTGACGATTGAACGTTTAACACCACGATACTAATAAATATTTGCCTGAAATCTGCTACAATTTCGCTGCTGTGGAAATGTTCTAAAGTTTGTCCTATTTTTAAAAATGGTACCCGAACAGACCAATTTTCATTATCTGTAATTTTAGTAAAATTTATGTCATGTGAATAATTTGATTTTTCCTCAACAACATGGTTTTATGAAAGGTCGCTCAACTGTAACAAATCTTTCTGTTACTGAGCATATAACAGAAAATATTGACAACAAAATGCAGACTGATGTTATTTATACAGACCTTACAAAGGCATTTGACAGAATTGTCCATGGCGTATGAAGCCAAGAGAATTAATAATTATTTTCGTGGGACTGAGTAGGTTTATACCAACAAGTGATACCATCGTAATTAGCGGTATTTTCTCAGTAGAAAAACTCCTGTTGTCGCTTTCTTAGCATGTGGAGTGAGGAGCTATGACGTCACAAAGGTGGTAAAATGGTAGGTTTCAACGGTTTTTTGCAAATATCTCGTTACCTGTGAAGTTTACTGTGAACTTTACCTTATACAAAATTAATCTACATTTAATTTACAATAAAAATGGTCTTATGCATTTTTGCAGTCCACTAAAGGATTACGGAGATATGGAGGGGGTAAAAATTTAACTTTTTCTGTTTGGCAAAAATTCAAAAATTACGCCTATGAACTCGTAATATTCGCTCCAAGTGTATTATATAAAGGGTTCAAGGAAGTGGGGAGATGAGATGGTTATGGTGAAGCACCCAGCACCAAAGACGACATACTCGTACATTTGCGCAGATCATCCACTACTACACATGTTGAAGTGAAAGTGGGAGATGGAATTAATGTCACTCTTGGACAAGCAAAATTTCTAACTAATACTAAAAACAAGATGCAACTGATTGCTCTAATCACTGTACACAACAACAAGCGGGCTGCATAGTGATTCAGGCAGAAGGTGGTGCGGACATCAAGATCGTTTTTACAGCAATTGACGAATCAAAGAAGGAAACAGAGGCTATCGTAATTGGCAATGACACCGATTTAGTGGTAGTTGGTTGTTTATGCTCCAGCCAACAAACAGTTGGAGATGATTGTAGCGAAGAAAAGTAACCAAGAAGAAAAAGTTTACTGTACTGGTGCATACAGCGTGGTATCGGGGAAATGAAGGATGTTCTCTTGACAGCTTATACTTTCGCCGGATGTGATACCGTTTCTTCAATTTATCGAAAGAAAACAATAACGCTTTCTGAAAAGTGCAAAGTGACAAGGAGCTTTACACAAAGCTGGAACCATTTTTTTCTTTCGATATTTGCATCAACAAATGCACATAATTTGGATACTCTGCGCCTTCAATGTTACTTGCAGAGCCTGTACACACAAATTTGAGGTTGGCTGCACTTTCCCCCACTTTATCAGCTGGACAACAACACTCTTATAGAGTTTACCATCAAGTGCAGCAATGGCTCAATGTCAATAGATTCACTAAAATGGGGTTGGAAAATGATTGGTGGTTATTTGCGTCCAGTTGCAACCACAAAGGCAGCTGATCCTGAAAAATTGCTCTCCCTCATTGTTTGAACTTGTAATACGGGGTGTGTCAGAAACTGTGGCCGTCATCAGAGTGGCTAGAAATGCTCAAATATGTTCAAGAATTGCTCCGGAGAAAGGTGCCCCAACAGAGATGCACTAATTATTGACGATGGCATCGATGAAGATAATCTTCAACATGAAAAAGAGCTTAACGATTTTTAAATTACCGATTGCTGTAATTTATTATTATGTAACTACCATGTACGTTGTACATACCACTTTCCATTGAAGAACTTTGAATTTACTGAAAAGCATGTATTGTGAAGAAAAAAAATCCATTATTTTTTGTATTAAAGCTTATTAGATAAAGTTTGTAGTTAACTTTGTTTCAATGCTATCCACACGATTTTATATTTTTAAGAAAATATGACAAAAGATGGAGGTGATTTAAGCAGCTTTAATTATAAAAGCTCAAATGGGAAAGAGGAAAACGATATGATGAATTATCTAAAAGAAAAATAGGCAAAATGAAGATAAAAACGACAAAGGAGGGGAGCAATGTAGATATACTGTCAGATTCATACACATAGGCGTACATACATACATACACACATACAAATGTTCCTATGTTAATGATGCATTACTAAGTACCTTTTATAACGAAACATACTCTTTATAACGAAATATACTCATTTTCAAGTGATTACGATAAATCCCAAGCTAACTAGAACATAATGACATCATTGCCCCCTCAATAGCTCCGTAAATCTTGTCTAGAAATCAAAATTGCGTAAGACCATTTTTATTGTAAATTAAATATAGATTAATTTTGTATAAGATAAAGTTTGCGCTAAACCTCATAGTTAACGAGATATTCTCGAAAAACTGTTGAAACCTACCATTTTACCACCTTTCTAGCTTTCCACCCCCTTCCCGCCTAAACCCGAGGCGCAATGTTGTGCAACTTTATACCACTTACTAAGAGGAGGGTACTAAACAGTTTGCTGCTGGGTAGAACTTTCTTTTTGGATGTTTGGGTTAAACTCTGGTTTTCTGTACTAAAACCTGGAACCAAGAATGGCCATCTTTGTGACGTCATAGCTCCTCACTCCACAGGCTGAAAAAGCGACAACATGATTTTTCATACCCAGGAAACACCACCGAATAAGAAGATACCACTTGTCGGTATAAACCTACTCAGTCCAACGAAAACCGTTATTTGACGAGTTAATTTAGTTTGGCCTCTCTACTATTCCCCTTTCCTCTGCTTATTTCGATACGCGCACTGCACTCCAGCGGTAGAAAGTGAAAGTAGATATCTCAGTTGCACAAACAATTTTATTAATAATTTTAATGAAATAGTAAATTTTACAACAAGATCTCGAAAAGTTCATACATTAAAAATAATTGCTAAATATAACCAAAATGCAAAATCTAGAAACTATGCTCAAAAACGTATATACATGCAAAATATGCGAAATGAAACTTAGCTTAAACGATTTGTTTTCATATAATTACTATAATAATAATGGTGAGGAACTAACATTCCATGAAGGAGCTTGGCCTGCAAGGCGGAAGTTCAGAGCTTCCGTATCCTCGCTTTCACACCCGGCTGTCGCGTATCAAATTAGTATGTATACATATGCTAAAATTTCGCCGGCGTATCAATTATACAAAATATGCATTTGCCATATAATATCAGTTTTAGCTATAACACCTTGCTCCATCGCACTGCGTAATGTCACGAAAACATTTTCTATTGTCATGATAAAATACTGAATGTGTGGTATATTTGTCTCTCACTGGAGTTGATAATTTTCCTCAAACTAGGGTGCGTTGAAGATTATAAGAACAAGTTTATTTATTTTGAAGTTATATAACAAATTTTGTATACTGGCTGACTTATTTGGATCATCTGTTTTGTCCAAACTCGAATATCTAAAAAGCGGTTTGATCGTCTGTTTCTTTTTCTTCGCAGAACCACAACTAGGTATAGACCGAGTAGTACCCCGCCCACGAGCGCAAGCAGCAGGGGCGCCAAAATGCCACTGGAAAAAATAATTTCTTCCATACTAATAAAAAAAATTGGTGTGATACACGCACTCAACTTCCTTTTACAGTGATTTTAGAAATAGCCAAAGATTTGATTGTAATTTTTAAGCATTTGTCAAAAAATTTTCAAAAATTACAAATTTTACAGAAACCGTACAAAATAGAACGTTAGTTGAAGAGACAAATTTTCTCTAAAATTTTAAGCTGAATTAAAAATGTAATAACTAATAATATATCGGGTGTTCTATTTAAAATAAGAGTCAATAAAAAAAGGAAAGAAAAAACAAAAGAAACCCATTTTAGAGGTATTCAACTGGAAAATCACCTATCTCACATAAATACACATTAAAAATGTATTAAAAATGTAAAGTTAAAAAAAATCGTTTGAGCAGTTTTGGAAAAAATTTTAAGAAACTGAAAAATCGCAAGAGTAAACACGTACTTCCGGTTATGCGATTCTCTCCAAAAGCTTGCTGTTGCATCTACATAGTATATAAAACTTATATATAAAGTTTCAACGCCATACCTCTTTTCGTTTTTGAGATATTCTGTTCACAGACAGACAGATAGACAGACCAATGAACAAAAATATGTTTTTGGGTTTCGAATTTTTGGGGTGAATCCACTACTTCCTTTACTGTAAAAGGAAGTAAAAATAGGTGTGTCCATGGCACAACTTGCTTTTACTGCGCCAATTGCACATAGAAATTTCAATTGACAGTGTAAATGACTTTAAACTTATACAGGGCGTCCCGGTTTTTTCCTGCACTTTTTTTGTTGCTGTTTAATTAAATTACAGCAAATATACTAAATGAGATTTAATTACCGTTCTAGAACGGTAAGTAAATTACTTACCATTTTGTTAGGCCTAGCAACCAGTATATGCAGCTTACTATCCGGACAACGAATATAGTAAGTAAACAAAAAAGACCAATCGTGCAAAAAATAAAGCATATAGCAGTAATCATTTTCAAACTCCTGATTTTTGCTGAAATATCCGTTTTTGCGTCTTTTTATTCAGCAAAAGTGGTTTTCTAAGTGATATCTGTAAGTCTTGTCAGTCTGAATCTGTATCCTCTTTACAGCCCAGACGGTTCAAGCGATCGGCCTTAAAATGTATATTCTCGTTTTTAATAGAAATTCGGAGATGCCGTTGGTTAAAATCGAGTAACCGGAAGTGGTACTTTACTCCGATGTTTTTCCGTTTTCCAAAAAAAAAAACAATTAAAATTGTTTGAACAAAATGAAATTTTACAGAATAACATCATAATTTATGCAGTCACATACAACTTTCGTTGAAAAAGTGTTTTTTGTAGAAATTGCAGTTTTTGGAAAAATAAAACTATGTATATCTTCAGAAATAAATTCTGCAAACTCGAAAACTTAATAATGGATTCTTTAATACTATTGTATTTATATGATCATTAAATGATAAAGCATTCAATAACTACACACTAATAAAGCAGCTTAAAATAATGTTCCTGAAAGGAGTGATGGTTTCGTTTTATCATTGGAATTTCGGTTTCTTGCAATTCATTTGTAAATAGTCCAGTTTTGATTGCAATTGTAATACAAATTAGTCAAGACTTATCTTAAAGAAGTAGGTAATTATTATTATAAAATGTAATATAAAAGTTTAATTCTTACATATTTGGTAACGTAGCTGAACACATCACAATGTAAAACTGTTAACCTAAAAATATGATTTATGACAATTAGAAAAGTCATAACAAGTAATAAAAGAAAACTGTATTATCATAAAATAAACAGAACAAATGGGGTGTATAAAAATATAAATTGAATTGACACAAGTCCCGTGAAATAACATTTAATAGTCAATTTTAGACGTTAACGTACTGGTATGTACCCATTTATATTGTCATACACCTAAAGAGTGTGATAGACAAATATTAGTGCGAAATTATAAACATAGTGAGTGCATCGCTTACTACTACAGAAGGATGTGCTGTCAACCAAAATGAGGATAGCTGTAGCAGAGATTTGGCGAATAGAAGATTATAGAAGATAAAGAGCTCGAAGATAGAAACTTACAAAGTGAGACTATTAACCTTCAACCTAAAAATCAGACACATATAAAGGGAAAGTGGTAATATAAAATGTATCTGCTACTTAGAGAGTTATTAAAATTGAATTCAAATGAATCATAAATTAGATAATAATAAAATTTGTAAACAGAGAGTAATATTAATCTAAAATTGATTTAACTGAAATTAAGTAATTATTAAATATTATTTACAAATGTGTTAAACGTATGATAAAGGCAGATATTAATTGGTTAATAAATATAACTGTCCTATATCTTGCATTATAGTTATATATTGTTTATGTCTTAATCTGATTTTAATAGTAACCTTGAGGTAGAGTCGAATAACTAAGGTTATTAGACAGCAATAAAATTGCTCAATTGTTTCTAACTTTTGTCAAAAACGTTTGTATTATAAGTAGCTTTTGACGAAAGTAATAGGAATAACATTTTTTAAAACTTACTTCGGTCTTGTGATTTTGTTGTCAGTTTTCCCGTAAAATTACTGATTTGCAAAATTATTTCGTTACAAAGAGAAATGATCCGATTTAAAAAACTTTTGTTTTTATTGTTGACACTTAGTGAATTAAGAACTAACACGGGATCATTTAAGTGCTTTAAAATAAAAAAAGCGGAATGCCTAAATTAGAGTTTCCTATAGTCGAAAGGTGGTGGCGATTTAATTTAACACTGAATTCTGTGTTTGGATTGCTTTTCACATTTTTGCAGACTGAAGCAGTTTGACAATTATAAACGTTTACAATAATTTGTAATGCTACAATTTCTAGTGTAGCTGTACCTCTGCTTTATAATAATTGAAAGTTATTAGTAGCATGTATTTACAGTGATTATACCACTCCCTTTAACATCAACCAATGAAAAACGGCAAAATGCATAGTTACGCATAGGGATGGGTGCGTGACGTGAAAACAGTCGTGTCACGTCGTGTCACGGCGTGTCACGTCGTGAACGTGACTAATATTTGAAAATCGTGACGTGAACGTGAGTGAACGTGAGTGAAAATTTCCAAGGCGTGATTCACGTTTCACGTTAATTTCACGTTAAATATTTAGTAACGAATAAAAAACTGCAGGGTGCAACAACTTTTAAAAATCACAAATTGTGCCAAACAAGTTACATTATGTGGCTTTATTTTTGGACCCTAATTATAAATCCTTAACGTTCATACCTTCACATAAAAGAGAAGATTATAATGCAAATAAAACTATAGATGATAATGATGAAATACATAGCAAACGACTCAAAACTGGTACATCAGCATCAGATTCTTATCTTTCTACACTTAGAGATAGCTCTGACGATGACACATGTAATTAGAATGATGTCGAAATAGAACTAAATTTGTATGTTAATTTAAAATTCGGAAATGTAGATGACATTTTAGGATTTTGGAAAAACAGTGTAAATACGCCACTGTTAAAAAAACTTGAGAAACATACCGCTACAAGCGAAAGAGTGTTTTCTACAGCTGGGCGAATTTTAGAAGAGCGCAGAATTCCACGTAACGCTGAAAATGTTGATTACATATTATTTTTAAATCAACATTTTAATGTGTAGATGTGTAGATGAACTTATTATTCTAATAAAAGTAATGGTTTGTTTTTTATACTCGGCTAACGCTGAAAATGTTAATTACGTTTTATTATTAAATCAAAAATGTATTGTGTAGATGTGTAGATGATATTTTTAAACCAATTTATTGTGTACTTGTGTAGATGAACTTATTATTCTAATAAAAGTAATGTTTTTTTGTATACTCGCTTTAACGCTGAAAATGTTGATCCTTGTACGTAATAGTATATTGTCTAACTAGTGCTGAAAGTTGGATATTTCACACGAATGCGATTCGCACAAGTGTGAAATATTCAATCAGCACGTGTTATACACTATACTTTTTCGACGACCACCAATATACTATTGATTCTTTATAATATAAACCAAATTTACCACTTTTAACCGCAAAATGAAACAATTATTGTTTGAACATCAACTACAATTGTCATACTATTTCTGTAACATTAGCTTACTAGATTTTTGAACCGGCTTGTTTCGCGGGAGACCATGTGACCTTTTCAGGTGACCTGTGCAATGTGTCACTTTCAGTGACACCAAGCCATGCCATTTTTGGCATTTTTCGTAGTGGTCGTCGGAAAAAGTACCCTCAAACCTACGAATTAAAACTGTTGCATAGCACCATATACCTTCTGTACTCATACCAAAAAAAGAAACGTCAATTCCAATGACAGCTTTTAGTATTAAAAGTAATGTCTTTGAAGACAGCTGCAAGAAATATATTTGTGAAAAATCAGTATTTATCCCTTGTCGAAATTATTGTAGTCAATTTTCATTTTTTTCTTTTTATGTCAACTATTCTGATTGCAACATATCACGTAAATTATGTCAGGTGCAAAACATATTTTTAGTTCTCTTTAGGGTTTTTTCATTGGTTTTAAATTTGAACATTCTGTTCTATCTGAATTTAAATTTTGAAATAAAAGCTACGTGTCACGTCGTGAGTGGCGTGTCACGCCGTGAACGTGAGTGAACGTGAACGTGAACGTGCGTGAACGTGACTGTTTAAAGCAAGCGTGAAACGTGCGTGACGTGAGCGAAAATTCACTCACGCGCCCATCTCTAGTTACGCATGTACTGACTTTTGATAGTGTACATAGCAACTGACAATCACATACCTTCCTGATTATTAGGTGATAATCACACTCCTTCACATACATCACGTTACCTACTGTCAGTACAATTGTCAAAACAACCACATTAACCGTACTTTTAATATCTAAAATACACTGTTCAAACGTTGTTTATTGACTCGTGATATAATCTAGCCGAATGCAACTCGTGTCTTCTTGATTATCAAATCATTTCTGTTTCCACTCGATATATTCTTTTAAGCAATAACGCTCGTCCTTCGGACTCGCTCGATTGCCAAACAATATATCTCGTGTAAACAGAAATAATTATTTGATAATCAAGAACCCACTAGTTGCATTATATATGATTATTACACACAACTGTCACATGACGGCTATCGTCCAATGAGAACCATAAATTTTTTGAAAATGGACCAATCCCGAACTGATTACCTGATAAGGTCCCTTAGGCGATAAGCGTCCTTGATGATCGGCCCATTGACATAACTAGGATTTATGGCTGGGGAGGGCCAGGCCCCCCAACCAACCATCGTAAATACATATGTATACCTATGAAGACATGAATTTACGCACATACATAACTTCTTCGCATAAATTTATTTGCTTGTTTTTTGACGCTGTTATACGAAGGTAGCCTCGTAAATGTCCATAATCTAATAAAACAAATTTGTGTAGCCAAAATTTGTTTTTATTGTTGTTTCACAAAATATTCGCCTTTAAACTCTAAAAATTTACGCATTTGATAAACCCACTTTTCAAAACATAAATTCCACTCTTTTTGAGCCACTTGAGAAACCAGGTTTTTGAAGCTTTCACCAGCACCTTCGGGAGTTTCAAATCGCACACCATGCATTTTATCCTTTAAATGGAGGAAATAGAAATTAATCGAAAGGTGCTAAGTCGGGACTGTATGGGGGATAACTTAGCAATATTAACCTAGAGGTCTCTAAAAATTATTTTGTTTGATGTGCGCTATGACTAGAAGCATTGCCATGGTGCAGAACGATCTCACTCCTTGAGCGCCCTAATCAAGCTTTTTGAATAACGTCTGGCAGCCATACTGTTGTGTGCCAGTCTGTGGTAACCGTACGTTTATTTTCAAGCATGACAGTTGGGATAGATCCTAATTTTTAAAAGAATCCTTTGAGATCGCTTCACTCTAACTGGATTATTATCTGTTTGAAACATCCATTGTTCAGACTGCCGCTTAGATTCGGGTTCAAATGCATATATCCAGCTTTCGTCGCCAGTTATGGCGTAAACTACTTTAGATCTACCTTCATCATATTTCTTACACCATTCCACATGCTGTTGTTTGTGTTTCTGTTAAACTGTGTGGTATCCACCCACAGTAGACTTTTGTTACACCCAAATGATTATGTAAAATCTTGTGTATTGCAGTCATGCCGATGTACATTTTTAAGTGCACAGTTTTAATTTTTTTCTGAGGGAGAAATGTTGCTAATCTTAGAGTAAAGACACACAAAGCGTCGGCAGCCGACTCGACATCTAGATCCTAGGTATTTAAGCGGACTAAACACACGAAGCGTACACTGCGTGTATGGTGGCTCAAATCATGTGCCAAATGCGTTTTTATTGATTTGAGCGTACCCTTAGTCTTTATGAAAGTGCATACACGACAAGCGGTTTTTTCGCGGTTACTATCATGCGCGTTTGTCAAATATTGTTATGTTACATTTGAAAATATTTTACTAGACGAATACTACTTGACTGATCATTTGTTTTGAAGGTTATACATTAACTAATTTAATTTTACTGGTTCTGATTATCAAAAAACTCGAAAAAATTTCCATTTGATACCAACTTTTTGGTGATCACTGTATATATGTTTTCTTATGTAATTATGTATATTCAATAAAAAAATGTTCTTATCTCAGTGTTGTTACTAGTTTCGCCTCTGGAGAAATGCTTTTGATATGTCACTTTTTATTAAATCAAGTAGTTCATAAAATGCATTTTGAGATATCCGTACAAAATTAAAAAATGTTTTGTTGTCTTCTTTAATTTTATCTTCGGTAACTGCTGAAATTGGTCGTTCGTCTCGAAAATCTTCGCTGACTGAAACTCGTTCAAATTTAAATGCATTAAACCAGCAATAAAGAACCTCTGATGCGAAGGTGCTTTGTCACCAAAAGCAGCACGAAGTCATTCAAAGCTTTCTTTCGGAGATACGGAACGTTTAAAGACATGGTAAATCATGGCTCTAAAATGTTTTCACGTTAAACTCTTTTTTGCTGCACAATACTTATTTCAAAATTAACTGTATATTAACTGTTACAATTATCAAAACTATATTTGAACTGTTAAATTAGAAAACAACAAGCATTTGTTTCATGTCAAGTTTGATTTCCATGATATACTTGATCTACTGATCTATGTCTAAGTAGCATATCAATAAATTATTTCTCCGTTCAAAAACAACATAAAAAATGTATAGATTACTTGTTGCAACTCAATGAGGTTGACGGTAAAAAATATTATTCCAGGAGAAACAGTTTTTTAGGGCCTGTCCCCCCCCCCCCCCCCAAATTACGCCTATGGACCGACCCTCGACTCTTGGCGTGTGCAAAATTATCGGTAAGTGTGTCTCGCCCTTGTTATATTACTATTGAAAATTCTGGTATGAAAAGTAGGGTTTATGGGGTCAGCTGATTTGCTTTAGATGGTGGGTTATAGTTCTATGAATTTATGTGTTAAGACTACAGATTAGAGGCAGATAACGCACTATAATTGCTAAAATGGAATTTGCATTACACGTTACACTCACTGTTTATTAAAGGTAACTGCTGTGTTATAACATAACACCTTGCTCCATCGCACTGCGTAATGTCACGAAAACATTTTATGTTGTCTTGATAACATCCTGAATGCGTGGTATATTTGCCTCTCGCTGAAGGGGTGGCGGAAAAAAGTGCCGCGGAAAAAAGTGCCTGGAAAAAAGTGCCGGCGGAAGAAAGTGCCGCGGAAAAAAGTGCCGGCGTATAAAAGTGCCGCGGATAAAAGTGCCGCGGAAAAAAATGCCGATGGGTGAAAATAATAATAAAGTCATAACCGGACGAAGAAGGTTTACAAAAATTAAACCAAAATTGGAAGTTACCCTTTTATTTTTAAAAATCTCTGCATTGCAGTATTATGTATTGTGTTTACCTGTTCCCAAATCGACAGGAATGCAGATTTATAGATAATACGTAGACATATTTCAATTTGAAGATTTTTATCTAAAGTGCATGTGGATTATGTCTACCATCTTAAGTGCAATTAGCGCCAACAAATCTTTAAAGGTTTCATTACGATATTATTCCTGTGTTCTAATGGAGGTCTTTTGCTAATCTGCTAATGACATTCCTGAAAGTCTTCTTATTTTCAAGAAATTTGCAATCTTAAATTTGATGAATTTTTAATTAGTATTTGTTGTATAATGTCTGTTGTGATTACCTTAATTGCCTTAAGAAACTATTTTCTAAATAGTTTCTTAAGATTCCTAAAATTTGCCTTTATAAAGCGACTGAATATTTTCGAATTATCATTTTCTTACGTTTGCTCGCGTCTTAAACATGGAAATAATTCGATCTAACAAAGGTGGAGAAAAAGTATGTCATGGTGGATATATGTATGTGTTCCACCGTGAGTGCAAACAGTGTATTCGTTGGCGATGCTTCAAAGCTAATACGCTTAAGGTAAGTAACAAATGACGAAATATATTATAAAATACAAAATTGTTATACAGTATGTCCCCGGATTGGGTTACAATGAGGGAAAAACAGTTTATTTTTGACTTCTCAAAAAAAATCACTCTTGATAAAAAAACCCTGCTTGTCCTCAAACTACAAATGCACTTGTCAAAATTTGGAAATATTTGTTATAACAATTCTATTAAAAATTATAATTGCTTTGAATTGCTATTGATGTTTGGATCGCGTATTATTAATTTTTTTAAGATACTTGTGTCTTTGTTGACAGAAATATGAGATTTTTAGCATCAATTTCGAGCCACACAAATTTCAGGTTAAGTGATCGAAACTCAAATTCGACAATACACTCGTATCCGTCAATAAATTAACTTTGAAGTATCGCGTTTGGTAATTCGCAGGGTAGTAGAAGAATAAGAAAAACCAGTAAAAATTGTTTTTTAGAGAAGGTGGCTGTGACTTTATACAGTGTGTCCAAGATAAGGAGGGCCAGTATGGGGATCTCGGTAATGGTAAGAGATACAAATTTGGTTAAATGGGAAGAAAGTTGCGCAATTAAAGGACTAAAAAAATGACGTCTAGAAATATTTGATATGATTTTTCGTTTTTGAGTTATCTCAAAAAAACCGAATTTTTGGATTTTATTTTTTATTTTTTCTGGCGTTAATATTAAAGTTAGAGCAAAACTGATTAAACTTCTTTATAGCAACTTTTAGTGAACTTAATGATTACGTTATCAATGTTTTTATCCGACGTTTCCTCTTCGAGAAACCATCATCAACTTCATTTTTTTAAATACGGTCCTGGATTTTTGATGCCGAATTTTCAAAGCCCTTGTTACTCTAAATTCAAAAAATGTACCACATATTATGGTTTAATTACGTTTCGAGCTTTTTTCTGATCATCATCAGAAATTTTTTTAGACCTGCATTTCTCATAATTTTGTAAAAATAAGTTCATACAGTAAGTTAGGCCTTTTTACATGCCGTTAAAATATTAAAATGCACATCATAATGTCATAATTCTGATACATTAATTTACTAAGCAACCAATAACTATTAACAATAAACAACAAATAAATGAACAAAAGATAGGCAGAAAGAATGAGAAAACGAGCCTTGAAACAAGAAACAATGTAATAGGTATTTAACGTTTTGAAATAGAAGAAGTACTTAGAAGATTGGTTTTTGAAGCCTTTCAAAATATAACGCCAGTATTGCCGAATAATGTTTTAGATTCTACAATTAGATGTTATTTATGCATAGAGAATGATGGCAACCTTTTTGAATACCTTCTGTAAATTTAATACCTATTAAATGGTTTTGATGTTCGTTTTGTTATTCTTTCTGTATATCTTTTGTTCATTTATTTTGTTTATTGTTAATAGTTATTGGTTGGTTATTAAATTAATGTATCAGAATTATGACATTATGATGTGCATTTTAATATTTTAACGGCATGTAAAAAGGCATAACTTACTGTATGAACTTATTTTTACAAAATTATGAGAAATGCAGGTCCGTATCTATAAAATTTTCTGATGATGATCAAGTCGTACAAGACATGAAAACTAGAGCAAAGGACACTCTGGCTAAACCTTTACAGCTATATGCCGAAGCTGTTCAGAACATCGACGACACCGTTCGTGCAAGAATGCCTTTAGAGGATACGATGAAAAGGACCCTGAGAAACCACAAGTCAAAATGGGCTCCGCTACAGGTGAATTCATTGAGAGACCTTAAAATTGAAGGTATGTAGATTAGATTTCTAAAAACAGCAGGCATACTTCTATTCATATTCCAAAAACATTCTATTTACATTACTATTTTAAAATGTTCAATTTTTACAACTGTGCATATGCTAACTTCTATAATTTATTGCAGGAGATTGGACCACAATTGGGGAAGCCCTTCATCGTTTTTTGCTAAGTGACAATGGCCCAGAAGCAGAAGAAAGGGTGATTGTATTTGCAACAGACACCTCACTCAAGCACCTAAGTGAATCCATGGAGTGGTATATGGACGGGAATTTTGGTCTTGCGCCACCACTTTTTACACAGTTATATGTAATACGTGTACGAGTCAATGGCATTTTTATCACGGCCGCTTACGCTTATTGCCTTCTTCAAAGAAAAACGCAGGGAACATATGAAGAAATGCTGAGATGCATTATGACAAAGTGCGTAGAGCAGGATCTGTACCCAGACTAGAGATGGGCGCGTGAATGATTTTTCGCTCACGTCACGCACGTTTCACGCTGGCTTTAAACAGTCACGTTCACGCACGATCACGTTCACGGTGTGACACGCCACTCACGACGTGACACGCAGCTTTTATTTCAAAATTTAAATTCAGATAGAACAGAATGTTCAAATTGAAAACCAATGAAAAAACCCTAAAGGGAACTAAAAATATGTTTTGCACCTGACATAATTTACGTGATATGTTGCAATCAGAATAGTTGACATAAAAAGAAAAAAAATGAAAATTGACTACAATAACTTCGACAAGGGATAAATACTGATTTCTCGCAAATATATTTCTTGCAGCTGTCTTCAAAGACATTACTTTTAATACTAAAAGCTGTCATTGGAATTGACGTTTCCCTTATTGGTATGAGTACATAAGGTATACGTTGCTAGGCAACACTTTTAATTCGTAGGTTTGAAAGTACTTTTACGTACTATTGCTACCAAAAAAAACTAGGACAACGTTTTTTTTAGCTGTGTGAATCTGCATTTTTAATTGCCAACTGATATGTGATTAACTTTCAAATTATTTCAAAACGTCACTGTCAATCATGCCTAAAGCAAGTTCCGTTTCAAAAGCTAGGAGTAATGCTGGCATACAAAACGGTGTAACTATTCAGCAAATTGCATGTTGATTTAGTTTTATAACTATTTTATATTGTAGCTTTTGATATTAAAATGTTATGACATGTAAATAATTCTAACCTGTCATATGACAGTTTCTTAAGGTCATTTAATCAACTAAAACAATAAAAATGCATGGCTAATGGATTTGGAGGTTGTCCTAGTTTTTTTGTGGTACCAATATACAAGGATCAACATTTTCAGCGTTAAGGTGAGTATACAAAAAAAACATTACTTTTATTAGAATAATACGTTCATCTACACAAGCACACAATAAATTGGTTTAAAAATAAAACGTTTGGTTTTGGTTTAATAATAAAACGTAATTAACATTTTCAGCGTTAGCCGAGTATTATAAAAAACAAACCATTACTTTTATTAGAATAATAAGTTCATCTACACATCTAAACATTAAAATGTTGATTTAAAAATAATATGTAATCAACATTTTCAGCGTTAAGTCGGATTCTGCGCTCTTCTAAAATTCGCCCAGCTACAGCTGTAGAAAATACTCTTTCGCTTGTTGCGGAACTTGCCGGTATGTTCAAAATGTCTCAAGTTTTTTTAACAGTGGCGTATTTACACTGTTTTTCCAAAATCCTAAAATGTCATCTACATTTCGGAATTTTAATATAACATACTAATTTAGTTCTGTTTCGACATCATCCTAATTACATGTGTCATCGTCAGAGTTCTCTCTAAGTGTAGAAAGATAAGAATCTGATGCTGATGTACCAGTTTCGAGTCGTTTGCTAGGTATTTCATCATTATCATCTATAGTTTTATTTGCATTATAATCTTCTCTTTTATGTGAAGGTATGAACTTTAAGGATTTATATTTAGGGTCCAAAAATAAAACCACATAATGTAACTTGTTTGGCACAATTTCTGATTTAATGAATTTAAAAGTTGCTGCACCGTGCAGTTTTTTATTCGTTGCTAAATATTTAACGTGAAATTAACGTGAAACGTGAATCACGCCTTGGAAATTTTCAGTCACGTTCACTCACGTTCACGTCACGATTTTCAAATATTAGTCACGTTCACGACGTGACACGCCGTGACACGACGTGACACGACTGTTTTCACGTCACGCGCCCATCCCTAACCCAGACCCTCTTGTCGTGCATGTAGATTTTGAACAAGCTGTCATGGAGGCTATCAAAGCGGTCATCGGGGAACATCAAAGGTTGTTTCTACCACTTAACCCAAAGCACACACAGGAAAATTCAACAGTTGGGACTTGAAGTTCTGTACAGGGAAAACGAGGACGTGAATTTGTTTTGTGGCATGTTGGATGGTTTGGCCTTCCTCCCTATTGCCGAAGTCCCCAATGGCATGAATTTACTGAAAACGCTAATACCACCACAATTAGATGATTTCGTTGATTACTTTGACTCCACGTACGTGTCAGGTACATTTCGGCGAGTTGGGGGCAATGCAGAGGACATGCTGAGACTACGAAATATTTCACTTATGTTTCCGCCAACCCCATGGAACGTGTGAGAGGCCACCATAAACGATCAAGACCGGACCAATAATCACACAGAAGGTTGGAACCATAGATTCTCGAATCTCGTAGGACATAAACATCCAAGTATTTGGACACTAATTGAAAAAATGCGACAAGAAGTTGCAACAGATGAAACAAAACTGTTGCAACACCGAAATGGAGTGCATTCAAAAAAGAAAAAAAGGAAAGAGTTCGAAAAAACGCAACAACGTTTAAAAAACTTGTGCATTCAACATGAAAATGGTGAACACAATAATGAAACTTTTTTACGTGCCATATAGGACATACTATTAGATTCCAAGTGTATGAATATCTTAGGGTTAATTATAAAATATTAGTTTTAACTTTAGTTTTTTGTGACTATTTATAATAAGCTTGTAGTGTATTTACCAGTTAATAACTATTAATAAACATAAATTCTTAATATTAAATTTTAATTTTATTTCTTGCGTAATTATTTTAGAACAAAAGTGTATTTAGGCGCTTGAATCATTCGAATTTTCTTTCGCAGCATTTTTTCCGCCGGCATTTTTTTCCGCGGCACTTTTATCCGCCGGCACTTTTTTCCGCGGCACTTTCTTCCGCCGGCACTTTTTTCCTCGGCACTTTTTTCCTAGATTCCGCTGAAGTTGGTAATTTTCCTCAAACTAGGGTGCGTTGAAGATTATAAGAACAAGTTTATTTTGAAGTTATACCTGCGACAAATTTTGTATACTGGCTGATTTATTTGTATTATTTGTTTTGTCCAAACTCGAATATCTAAAAAGCGGTTTAATCTTCTGCTTCTTCTTCTTTGCAGAACCGTAACTAGGTGTAGGCCGAGTAGTACCTTGCCCACGAGTGCAAGCGGCAAAGGGCACTGGAAAAAATAATTACTAATAAAAAAAAATCTGGTGTGATACACTCACACAACTTCTTTTTACAGTGATTTTATAATTAACCAAACATTTGATTTTTAATTTTTAGCATTTTTCAAAATTTTTCAAAAATTACAAATTCTACAGAAGCCGTACAAAATAAAGCGTTAGTTGCATAAACATATTTTCTCTAAAATTTTAAGCTGAACTAAAAATGTAATAATATATATACCGGGTATTGTATTTAAAATAAGAGTTAATAAAAAAAGAAAAAAGCAAAAGAACCCCATTTTAGAGGTATTCAACTGGAAAATCTCCTATCTCACACCAATACACATTAAAAATGTAATAAAAATGTAAAGTTTGAAAAAAAATCGTTAGAGCCGTTTTTGAAAAAATAAAGAAGAACAAAAAATCACTAGAGTAAACGCCATACTTCCGGTTATGTGATTTTCTTCAAAAGCTTGCTGTCGCATCTAGATAGTACACAAAACTTATATATGAAGTTTCAACTTATTCTGTTCTGTCTAACACACACAGGCAGATCAATAAACAATAACATGTGTTTTGGGTTCAGGGGACTTTAAAACGTGAAGATCTGTTGAAAATTCAATTTTGAATTTTTGGGGTGAATCCAATACTTCCTTTATCGCAAAAGGAAGTAAACAATTATTATGTATGTAACTTGTATGAAAGCGGACTTTTAGACAGCTATTTAGAGAAATGAATTAAATCAAATTCATACAAATTAACGTTACCTAGTAAACATAAACAATAGCCTTTTTGTTTCTATAGCCAAATTTGCAACAGCAGATCTGTATTTCCGTACGCAAATTAGATGTTACTATAATTATTGTATTGAATTGTTTGGCAACCAATTAGTAAACGGAAAACTCTTTACTATTGAAAACTAAAATTTGTAGTTTAGATAGTTTTTACGTTCATTTCGTGTTTTCGTCTTCGTGAAACAAAGAGAAATATTTGAAAAATACAGAACTAAAGAAAATCTTAAATTATGGGCACCCTGTATAGTATTAATACACAGTGACAGTATGTTGTAGCCGAAAGATTTTACATTTTTAAAAATTGTGCTCCGGTACCTGCGGGAGTCAATCGCCTGAAGTTCAGCGGTCGGTATTTGTTTAGATCAAAATGATTAGCATATTGATGTGAAGGTATGCCAATCAAGTTATTACCTGTTCTAAGTGACGTTATAAACCTGCTTAAGGCATTGCCAAGGTTGGTTCTTCATTGGCTTAGCACCGATCCCCCCTCCCCTTCTGTTGTAAAGCCCGCAGCAGTAACTTCTTCTTCTTGGGATCCGGCGCCGGCGTTCAGTTCTTTATCTATGGTCCAGTAGTCATTACGTTACGGTTTCGATTACATCAGTTGTTGTTTGTGTTTTGAGGAGTGTAGTTCGATACAGTTATAAGAAGTTTGCTGTGAATGCGAATTGTTTCAGCTTTTAGCAAGTAAGTTGAGTTTCCACTTCTACTAATCTGATGAATTACTGGAAGCAGTAAATTGATTAGAGCATTTCACCATTTAAAGACCGCCAAATCGCGGATGTACTCAACGGAAACTTCGATATTTAAGTAAGGTTTACTGGTGCCGCGCCGCGCCGGCGCGTTTTCAATGTAACCTACAAACACCATCCGATGGAAATTTTTGGCAAAGTAGGGTCCTTATGTACTAGAATTTACTGGTTTTTCGATATTATTTTCTTTCTGCAACATATGTAAACGGTGCTATTTATGAAGTTGAGCTGTTATAATGGCGGATTCGCAAATATTTATATGTGATTTGTCATTTTGTATCAGGCGCGGATGGGCACAAAAATATCAACCGGGCATCAAGAGAGGTCAGGCGACCCCCCCCCCCCCCCAATCGAAAATAATGAAAAATGGAAAGTTGAAATTCCTTTATTAAATGATATAAAAAAAAACAAATCGTTTGATATAAAAATATTTATGAAATAACACAACACAAATTTTCAAAATTATTTTGGCGATAAATAAAAAAAATTTAAAATTGCAATATTTTTGGAGTAGGTGAGATAAAATAATATATTTTCTAGAAAAAATTCTTAAAATAACAATTGATTTTTAAGTAGCTTCGGGCGGTTTGCTACGCAATCGATGATGTTGTTTTGATCGATGTTTTCTAAAACGTCTTTCTTGATACTCATAAGCAAGAAGCTTGAAAGCTTGGTTGGCGAAAATGCAGTAGTTTGATCTTGATTATGAACTTCGGTACTTTTGGTAGTTTCTTGAACATCAAGGGGTGTAGAATCCTCCTTGTTCATAAATTGATCTAACTTTTTACAACTTCCAGCGCCTTTTTTCAAATCCAGCTTGCGCTTCAGCCTCACACGTTCGGCGCCGCCCATTTTTTTTGACTCCATGTTTATTCGTGAATACAGAATACTAACAGCATTTAACTTTTCTAGAAAACGAAAAAAAAATTCGTTCAGTCAAATACACGAGTTTCCAATTTGTCAAAAGATAGGTAAATACTTACTGTTTATTCGAGATAGAACTTTCCAAATCACACAAAACAAAGAACAAGAAACAAGAATAATAAATCATCAAAAATTACCAAACCGGCGCTGTTAACTATATACAGAATTCAGATCACAGGCACGAATAACAGTAGTTAGGCTAACAGTGATAGAACCGGAAACCGGATAAACCCGTATTTCCAGTTCAGTATTAGTAGCCGACTGGGCTGGTGCAAGATTAGAAGACAGTATTCCTGGAAATATAAGCGCGTCCCAGCTTTACATGCACCTTCTCCGACTGCTCGTATATCGTATCATGATACGTTGATTAATTCAATTTATTTATTTTATATTTCTTTTTTATCGGATGTGACCGGCCCGGCGCCAAAAGCGTCGAAAACGTCCGCGGCGCCCCGGGAAAATGCCCGGTTTGCCTTATGGCCCATCCGCGCCTGTTTTGTATTCATAAGTAAGTTTTGTTTGTCATGAATTAAGAGATAATATTCGACAAGCCGTTGCTATATCCTTGCCGAAATGGGTCTGCCTGCCATGCATAATTTAATAGTTTATTACATCAGCCGGAAATAGGCATTCAAAGAATTTTTCGGCCATTTATTGGATATATTTTCGAAGAATTAATTAGCATAAGCCCAACAAGAAAATCTTGAATGGTTATCATTTTCATATCCTAGAGGTTCAATAAATTATTTCGATTAATTTAATTTTTATCAGCATTTGAAATTATGTGTAACTATAAGTACGTTATTTGTCAATAATTGTCAAGTTTGATTGAGGTGTTTTACATGCTATTATTAGTAATTTAGACCTTAATAGGTAAGAAATGTTACTTAAATTTGTCAATAGTACCGTTAGTGATGTGGGTCGGGTAAATACCCAGTGGGTGGGGTATTTATAAATGGGTATTTACCCCTGCCTCGGGTAAATACCTAAAAAGTGGGTATTTATCAAATTTGTAATATTTAAAAATCTAAGATAACTTCTACTCACAATATAATGTTATCACAATTTATATGTAACACTGAATAAGCATTTACCCAGGTAAATTAATCGTTTATCGGGAAAAAACACTGGCTGCCAAAGTTTATGGAAATAAACAGAGGCGTAATAAATTGCGGTTGTCAGAATTTACCAAAAGAATTGTGATGGCTTTGACTCCAGAGATTGAGATGATTTATATTGTTGGTACATTATTTTCCGACTTGTTTTCATTTCTTGAAAAATGAACTCAACTTTAACTTGAAGAAATAATCCTTATATTTATTAACATTAATAATACGTACTTATATACATATTAAAAAACAATCTTAATAAGGCAAAATTATATAAACAACGTTGTATACCGATGGGACCATAATTATGTATAACAGCAATGATATAGCATAAACAAAAGCACATAATACTTGAATAAGAAAGAGATAACCGTACAAAAAAGTTATTTTAGTAGGCATATTTAGTAGACATATGCCATAATTAAAATGAGCGTCAAGTCTACTCAAATATTTGTTTCTATGTTCATCTCTTTCTTATTCAACCATTGAATTCTGTTTTTATTCATGCTATTTCATTGCTGTTATATGTATACAGGTTACCTAAAATTATGGGCAACATGGTAATTCCATGAGGTGGAAAAGGGTCAAATATACTACTTGCCATAAGAATAAGTGAAATAGAGAATGCAGGAATTACTTTGGTAGCTAGGCAACAAGTAGGGCACAGTAGCTACCTGTTGTCTAGCTACCAAAATAATTATTGCATTTTCTATTTCGGTTAATCTTAAGGAAAATAGTATTTGAACCTTTTCCAACTCAATGGAATTGCCATGCTCCGTACAATTTTAGGCAACCTGTATATTGTTCCCATAAGTATTTTGGGTAGTACTTAAATGTTCTCAGTACAGCTATTTTATTCTACATTTTTATAAAATTTGAATGGAGCACTTTCACTTACTAATCAATTATACTGGTTAGATTAGCTTTATAATATTTGATAAATGAAGCTATAAATACCCGTTTAAATACCCATTTTGGGTATTTACCCGGGTAAATACCCCGGGTATTTACCCCTAAAAATAAATACCCGTGTAATTTACATCACTAAGTACCGTACTATTTATATTTTATTTATAGTTTAAAATAGAGTCTTGAAACTAAACACAAGAAATTGAGGTTGTTCAACCCACCGCATTTGTTCGCACTAGCGGGGTATAACTACATGCCTCTGTTTTAACGGTCAGTTTTAAATAACAGTACTGAATTGTTTGTTAGTTGTATTACTAACTTATTCTTAATTATTATTCACAAAATATGACGTTATTTTCGTTTGAGCCGTCTTAAGAGAAGCGTTTAATAATACGGCCTTTCCATACATGTTTTTTAAAATAAATAATGTGACTAATGTGCAACCCATTGAATGTGGCCCATTTTAATACTATATAGTGCTATCATAGCAGCTGGGCGTGTTACTTTATTTTCTTCATGGTCCTGGTAGCTACTTTTTAACTTGAAACATTTTGCAATTTACAGTTTTATCCACAACTGACGTATAGAGGCATAATTACACTGATATCGGTTGTATTTTGTTGGCCATAAACCCCAAGAGAGTTTTATAGCCATAAAACCCTAGAGTTTTATTTCACTTATTTATTTATTGTAAGTATTGTAGCTACGTAGCACTGCAGGGTTGGCAAAAACACGGTTTTTTTCAGAAATTATCTGCCCGCTGGGGTTTTTCGGGTTTTATTGTTTTTTTCGGGTTTCTTCGGGTTATAGATACATTTACTATTTAGGCATCCTATGTGAAAATATTAATGAATATTAATTTTTATTTTTAGGTAAAAGGGAGATACTTGAGTAATTTGTAATTTTCCTATAAATATGCAAATAAGCATACTTTAAACATGTAAATCATGTAAATGGGGTTATATGTATTCTTAAAAGTAGGTTTATCAAATTATGTTCTACAGTAAGGGGTTTCCACTGCCCATTGATTTTAAGCGACTTCCTTCAAGGGGATTCCCTCATTCAATGATTTGCCACTTTAGAAAATTCTATGTGGTCATCACACTTTCTTTTACTGTTTGCAAAATTTTAATTTTGGGACTTTCAAAATCGATACTTCCTCAAAAAACTTTTGACATAAGTTAGAAAATTTAGAAAATTAGATGTGTCATCACACAACTTTCTTTTACCGCTTGTAAAACTATAATTTTGTGACTTTCAAAATCGATACTTCCTAAAAAACTTTTGACGTAAGTTATAGTTAATTACATAATATTAAAACAGTTTCTAAAAAATATTCCAATTATTTTTGGAAAAATTTAATTATGGGATTTTTCAGAAACTATACGTCTTAAAAAACTGCTTTAACAAAAGTTATAGATAATTACGTAATATAAAATTAAGCGTTTCATTACTGTTGAAAGATGAAGTACCTGAAACTGAGATGCGAAGCGTCGAGCTTCACTTTATCTCGAGACAGGAACGAAACATTTCACCGTGGTATGTATACTATTTTATTCACAACCAATTTATTGTAAAAATGGATTTGACAGTTTTTCAAAACTGCCGTTAAGCTAATAATAATAATACAATGGGGATAAAATCTGTTGCCATGACAGCGGCTGGGAAATGACTATACTTCCCACTCGCTGACATTGTAACCTATTTTCCGCCCGGGGTAGGAAGTAGACGTTGGTAATGGCTCATTTTCCAACTTTTTAAAAGGCAGTAATGACCTTATCACATATCTGTTTGTGAATAAAATATGTATATAATTCCTATAATTAATTTTTGGGCCTAAGGAAATCTTTGTAAAAATGCAAAACTATACTTTCTACAAAACAACTGTTCAAACAAAAATTGTAAATAATTGCATAATATATGATCCTCATTGGCGTAACTAGGATTTTTGGCTGGGGAGGGTCAGGCCCCCCAACAAACCATCGTCAATACCTATGTATATTTATGAAGACATGAATTTACGTACATACATAACTTTTTCGCATAGATATATCTGCTTGTTCTTTGATGGCGTTATACGAGGGTAGTCCCGTAAATTTCTGCAGCCTAATAAAACAAAGTTTAGTAACCAAAATTTGTTTTTATTATTTTCTCAAAATATTCCCCCTTAAACTCAACATTTACAGATTCGGTAAAACCAATTATTTTCAAAACATAAATTCCACAATTTTTGAGTCACTTGAGAAACAAGGTTTTTGAAGCTTTCCACAGCATCTTCGGGAGTTCCAAATCGCACACCACGCATTTTATCGTTTAATGGAGGAACTAGAAAGTAATCGGAAGGTGCTAGGTCGGAACTGAATGGGGGATAACTTAGCAATTTTAACTCGAAAGTTTCTGAAAATTATTTTATTTGATGTGCGGTATGACTACTTAGAAGCATTGTCATGGTGCAAAACGATCTCATCCCTTGGGCGCCATAAGCCGAGCTTTTTGAATAACGTCTGGTAGGCATATAGTTGTGTACCATTCTGCAGTAACGCTACGTTTATTTTTAAGCACGACAGTTGTGATAGGTCCGGATTTTGAAAAGAAACAAGCAATTATTATCAAGATCGCTTTACTTTAACTGGATTAAGATTTGTTGGAAACATCCTGACTGCAGCTTAGATTCGGGTTCAAATGCATATATCCAGCTTTCGTCACCAGTTATGATGTAAACTGCTTTAGATTTACCTTCATCATATTTCTTATACCGTTCCACATGCTGTTGTTGTGTTTCTGTGTGTCTGTTAAACTGTGTGGTATCCACCCAAGACAGACTTTTCTTACACTCAAATGAGTATGTAAAATCTTGTATATTGCAGTTATGCCAATGCCCAAGGTACTCGAAATAATTCTATATGTGACTCGATTGTCCTACTGAAGCATTATTCGCACAGCGTCTACGTTCGTATCAGTAACTGCTGAAATTTGTCCTTCGCAAAAATCGTCGCTAACTGAAACTCGTTCAAATTTAAATTCATTAAACCAGAAATATACGCTTGGCCACCAAAAGCAGCACGAAGTCATCTTTCTTTCAGAGATAGGGAACTTTTAAAGTCATAGTAAATCATGGCTCTAAAATTTTCTCCTATTATGTTCATTTTTGATGCACAACACTTATTTCAAAACTAACTGTATAGTAACTAAATTTGAACTGTTAAATTAGAAAACAACAAACATTTGTTTATGGCAAGTTACATTTCCATGGTGCACTTGATCTATTGGTTTGCGGAAATTATGGGTGCTACCTACTCTCGTAATACTACATGTCTAAGGAGCATATCAATAAATTATTTCTCGGTTCATAAACAACATAAAAATGTATAGATTACCTCTTGCAACCCAATGAGGTTGACGGTAAAAAATATTATTTCAGGAGAAACATCACTTGGTTTCCATTTGCACGTTTTTGAGCAACAATTTTTATTTTTTTCTCCGTATCCTCGAAGCAAATACTTTCTGGAAAACATCAGTATCCTTTTAATTGTTATTGTGATATCTTTTTATTCTATCTTGGGCTAGCAACTGTGGAAATTCAAGCACCACAAAATGTTCTTTGCGGTACGTAAAACACTATTAAACATAAAATTCTGGATCGTACTCTTTAAAGCTATAAACTCAACTCTTTAGGCAAGGCAAACATCTAAATAGCAAGTCACCTTAAGGCGGCTAGGGAGAGCTCAGAGATTTCTCTAGCCGGCGAGGTGAATTTTTCTTTTGCGCCTTGAAAACTAATGTTTAGGCAACTGTAGATACACCACTTTGTCTTGTATAGTAATGTCGAAAGCGGATTATTTTGCTAAGTACCTTTTCTGTTAATCTATTACCTGCGACGGGCCTTCTATTTATAACCCGAGTTGGCTCAATACGTCCTTACGTTTGTTGCCGAATTTTAACTGAAATATATTAGTACAACTGATACGTTGTAATTAGTTGTAATGAAGATGTTGGGGAGTAATATAATTAACTATTTATAGATAGCTTTCTTATGTTTTTCGTTCACATAATTTTTCTTAATAAATACGTAGTATGGAATGTTTTAATTCGTTAGTGAACAAACAAAATTATTGTTAGTCAGTAACTACCATTGCCAGGAGACCTCGAAGGCTCATTGTGATGAGGTGAATATATGTTAGAACCTATCGTTACAATTTTTGCTGGCCTTTCCCCGCTTTCACTTTACATAGACCATTTGCGGCTAAGGCGAGCTCATACATTACTAGAGTGAGCGAGGTGAATTTTTGACGTGCGCATTGAAAGAAGAATACGCAGGCAACTGTGTCTGAAGCGGATTATTTCACTAAGTACCTTATCTGAAAATCTATTACAGCAAAACTTCTATGTATAACTGTTTCACTGAAATGTTTTGATGTGATTAATATCTTGTAATCGTGAACGATTTCAAAATCCTGAAAAATTGTAGCATTACAAAGAAATGTTAAAACATCATTTGTCTGATAATAACAATTACTATAAATGACAAATTGTGAAGGTACCGTAATTATCCCCACTGCCCTTTGCTCATTAGATGTTTGGACCTTCGTTGATTGTAATAATTAACACATTCCTGGCCTGTATAAATACCAAATTTTCCTAAAAAAATCCTTTTACGCAAACTTGCTTTCTGTATCGATTATCGGTAACAGTAGTTGTTAGTGCCCCACAAGTGCTTTTATAGAGTTTTTTGTTTATTTAAACAATTCGTAAAATGCAAAAGGGAAAATATCGATTGGCTAGGCCAAGAAAACGTAAAAATATGATTATGAAACAACTTTGTGCAAAGTAAGTAGCTTATACTAGATACTAAATTTTGCTTTAGATAAATTTCATTTTGTTTTTGTTTTCAAATTGAATTAATACCAAATTTTCGTTGGGAGTGTTAGGCAATGACATTTAGATTTTGTTTCGTCGTTTTAAATGTCGCGTTATGATGTATTCTATACTGTTGGCACAACTAAATTAGGACACAATAAATTTAATAGCTGATAACTTTTTGTTTAGATGTTATGTTATGTATACACCGCGTTTTGATTTATTTAACAACAGAGTGCATCCTTTTTGTGACATTTGAAACTGTGTGGTTGTGGTTGGGATTTAGAAATATAGTACTAGACAAAACAAAATAAACCGCTTTATTACATAGAGTAGGCGATACTTCTACCATACAATCTCAGAGTTAATCTAAAGATGGCATTGTATAGACAAATAAACTGTCAAATTGTTCTTAATGTATATATTAGCAGTAACTTCTTATTACCTAGAGGTGTAGAAGTTGGTGCTTTGTAAGGTTTAGCGTATGGTATTAATTAAAAAATACTCTTTCAAAAGTACTTGTACTTATACCGGGTGTCCATTCTCAAAGTCGAACATAGGCAATTAACATTAGTGCATTCACTCGTTCTTCATTGAAATAATTCATTTTTCTGTAGATAATTTTAATAGACGTTGACGGAAAATATCTGATTTACGCCAACTAATTACCATTTGTTTTGACAAATGCTATCGAACTTGAAAAGCAAGGCATGGCATATTTAAAAATTCCCAAGTTTTAAATTAGTATTTTAAAATAAAAATCGCATCTTGAATATTATTATTGGTATCATTTGATGCGGAATAATTTTATCTTTCCATTGATACCATTACCTTTCCTGTAAGTTGAATTGGCGAGCAGGAATCGGCAAAAACGTTCAATACAATGTTAATCGCCTATGTTCGACTTTGAGAACGGACACCCGGTATAACGTCGCAACATATAAAGATTGGTAGAGGCTAGTGCAAACATAGGGACATGCAAGACAATTGCTCTTTTACACTGTAATAAACCTTTTTTTAAATGTAGAATATTTCTGTATAGCATCAAAACTAATTCATTTATGTAGTTCATTTATAAGATTGCCAGACTTTGTTCTTATTCGTGCCAAAAATATGGATTTTTCTAACTTGCTGGAAAAAATTCGACTTCTCCATATCAATTTTTAGAAGTATAGTTAGGAAATGACTTAGTTTTCAACACTCTTTTTAAAAATTCAAAAGCAGGGACAAAGGAAGGTAAACGTTTATTAATGTACGACTAAGTAACTTACTCTGTGAAAAAATACTGTTTGCCACTTGCGAAAACTCGGTTATTCCACACTTGGTAGACAAATAACAATCTTTGTACTAATAAAACAAATAACTTTTTGACGCTTTTGCCTTTTTTTAGGAAAAACCACATTGTATACATTTTATCGCATAAGAATATAGACGTGATAAGTGAATATAAGTGCTGTAATAAATATAACGTATAATCAAAGAGCATGCGTATAATTCTCTCCAGGAGATGGATGCTCCTCGCTCATTTACAAACAGAGCCAGAAACATTAGTTGTCGGTTACCTAACTTCTGATGTTGATAGTGTGATGTTCTTTACTTGTAATTCTGAAGCTCCGATAAGTTCCTTACCAGCTGAATTTTCCATTTCCGAAAGTAATGAAAATTGTTTCGATACCACATCTGAAAATGGACACGAACTTCCATTCAATGAAAGTGACAACGACGATAATGTTTCCGAAACAGAATCATTGTCCAATGGCAATGATTTTTCAAAAAACAAACCATATTATCATAGTGCAGGTTCAAATTCCGACGAAGAGAATAATGACAGCAGTGAACTTGAAGAACTCTATTGCGAAAAAGAGAACATTTCCATTTCAAATTACTGGTCGGCGCCTTATAAACATTCTTATTTTCTGAATCAATTCAAAGCTTTAAAGCTAAATCTAACCTAACTATAGGAAGAAAACAATGAAATGTATGCTTTGTAATGTTGTCGCTTTCCTTTATAATATTTCAACATTTTGGTTAGGGATCATTACGCATGTTTACGTACCTAAAAATGTTGAAAGGATTTTTAATCTATTATACTTTTTCAAAATATGCGGAAACCAATTATGTTCTGTCGATTTGTATAGTTTGATTTTTGCTTTATCATTCGAGTGGTCTCTGAAATTGTCCAATTTTAATTAGTCTTATGTAGTTTCACATTATAGAAATTAAAAACTGGCAATTACAAAAGCCACTGCAATAATAAAGCAAAAAAAAACAAACTATACTGGTGTCCATGTAATTTCATTTCATTTATATGTAATCGTAAGTTACTTAGTTTATTTATTACATTTTTTGGTATCCTGTATCTTTTCTCGATTGCAAGTATGTACATATTATGATTGTCTTGTAAAAATAGTTATACTGATGATTCAATAAAGTATTTCTAAATAACTGCCTAGATTCTTTCATCAAGTGTGCCAAATTTTAGTGGTAATTTATTCATTTAGATATTGTAGTAGTACTGTAAACGATTTATTTAGCATGCTATACACTAAATGTTTATTAATATTGGGATTGGGGTGCATACCAACGCAATAAATGTAATATAAATTTTTACAAGCCTATTAATACATTTAATTTTAACAAATTTTTATTTTTGCGAAAGTTAAACGTATGAATTAATAAATATTCACCTGTTTATAGCACGTACCACCTTGGTAAATACCTGCTATTGTTAAAAACCCTGCAAGGTCTTACGACAAGTTAATCCTAAGAGCGTGTGGCGTACGCAGGTAAACCGACGTGCGTGAGCGGCGCGCCGGTTCATAGCAGAACGAGATGTAGGAAGCTTATTTTGGAGAATATGGTGCCCTAAACTATTGTGTTGTCTTGGATATTTAAAGAATGCATTCGTTTGAAATCGTTTTCTATACGCCATTTAACTGCTAATAAGTGTTCAATTGACAGGTCATATTTACATTTCCCATTATCTCAATAATTTCCTTTATATTTCATTAAGTAAAATTATACAAATATCGATTTATAAGATGTTTGAAATCTTTTTTCAAAAATCTAAAGTTGGCACAGTGACTCTATATCAACCAACGCTATAATAAAATAGCGAACGTCCCTTCAATTTGATTTTTGTAGGTGCTATCCCCGACATTAGGATTTTATTTTTACGAAAATTTTACCTAGCGCAGTGTGTTGCCTAAACCCTCTCCCTAACACTCTTAAGTCTGAACTGGACGAGCCTATAATAGGCAGCTAGCTGTATGTGCCCAAGGAGTAGTTACCGATACACTCAAGTTTTCAACTCCTTTACTTACCCGCATATGAAATAATTGCAATTGTATTTTAATGTGCACATAAATTGATCCTTTATTTGTAGAAAACTTGAGAGAAACTAACAAAAATGGTGTAAATTTAACTAAAAAAAATATTCAGACGAAAGCAGTGTCTTCATAGTAATTATTAGCTAACTAATAACGTTTTTTCTTGTATATTATTATTCATTAGAGTCATCCGTCCAACATATGGTATTTATACTATAAAGTTTTTAAGCAAAAAAAGGTAATAAAACCAGAAAATATAAGAATGTGTGAGGGTCGATAACCAACCCTTTAGTTTAAATGGGTTAATAAAAAAAGCAGATTTTTTAATTTATTTAACTTCTATTTTTCTGGGGTGGGCCAGACGGCACTCTGGGGAGGGCCTGGCCCCCCTGGTCCCCCCGCTAGTTACGCCAATGATGATCCTGTTCTATGAAGTTTAATTTTTATTAAACAACTACAAAATTTCCCCACAAAACGGAGAAACAAGAGTAAAGTGCCACTTTCGGTTGCCTCATTTTAACCAAAAATCAATAGGCCCTCTGAATTTATATTAGAAACAATGGTATAAATTTTCAAGCCAATCCATTAGATGACAGACAGACTCACAGCCTGACAGACATCACTTCGAAAACTGCAAAAATCACTAGATTGAAAAAAATTATGAAATTGTTATTAATGGAAGCTTTTATAACACTTACAGCTTTAGAATACTTTTTTGTAAATTTTTGATAAAACTCGCGAGTTTTTTCAGGTGGGGAAAATCATGCTAACCCTGTAGCACTGTCACGCTAAATCAAATTCGAGATTTGCAGCTTTTAAGTTTTGCGTAAGTTGTGTCAAATAACAAACAAAACCTAACCTACTAACCTCAAATTCACATAGATTGGCTAGATTTGACATATCAAGGCACTCTAAGACTGGCAAAACACTTCAGTACTGCCAAATGTATAACACAGGCGACTCTAATTCTAAATTTATTTGTCACTATGACTTTTGCGGCTGTCAATCAAAAATGTAAGGTTGTAGGTAGTTATTGAGTTGTTGGATATAATTTTGTATGACCCGCGTTTGTAATTGCAAATAATTCACACCCCCATCGGCCTCGAGGGATCAACTTTTCTTCTATTAATCTCACAAATCCACACAAAACACAAGCTTACATTATGTAGGGGAATCCCAGAAAGAATATAGGATTTTCCATAGACTTAAATAAATGCATTTAATATACATTTCGCATTGTTCATGTAACCGCAGCTTGTCCGCTGTTCACACTACAGAATACACAATGATAAAAAATGTGTTCATATTAGCGCATACAAACGCATGTTCATATTATCGCGACTGTACTGTGTGTACAAAGTAAACTTCGGGCACTTTATTCCATGTAGGAACATGGCCTGAGACAAGGCGAGTCAGGGTCGCCGAAATATCTCTTTCCGAAACCCAGTCATCTGGAACACCGTTAACGGCATACTGGATGATGTGATTAGCATTACGCTTTCGACGACTGCCTTACTTTTCCTACTTCCACAACTAGTACAGTAAAATTGTCGTTTTATCTTTAAAAAATTGGCCGCGGCGATTCCTTTGGCCCAGTGCCAAACAGCCCCCATCTTGAAAACAATTGAATTTGTTTTTTCTCGCGATCCATTGGTCGCACAGAAAAAGTTATTGAACAAAAAATGTTGGTAATAACTAGAGCTAGGATAGTTAAGCAAATTGCCTTTTTTAGTAAATGGAAGGATAAAAGGCAGACCCAATTTTAAATCTGTTTTAGAATGCGTGAAATTCAAAAATGCAAATTTTATTTTGCCTTTTTTGCCCCTTTTTAAGGATTCTGCCTTTTTTGAGGAATCTCCTATTTTTCTTGCTTTTTTGTGCCTTTTATGATATATTAAATTAGAATTTTAAGAAATTTAGTTCTTACATTTTCAATTTAAAAAGAATGTACTAGCAATTTTCCAAGAAAGTGCACATTTTAAATTTCTGAAATAAATTGTGAAAAGTATTATTCCCAAGCACTTACAGGTAAGAGGTTTAGTGGGTTTAACCCTATATTGTTAGGGGCTGAAAATTTCTCAGAAGGATTATTTTCTTGAGATTAATTTTAATGAGGGTACCAGTATTGTCAGGAGAAAGTTTCCTACTGAATCAGCCAGTTTGTCACAATTTTTGAATGTGTTAACATTGTGATTTGTGAAGTGCATCGATTGTATTTCTCAGTTAAACTTCTTTTAATTTTGCATTTTTTTATTTTTGCCTTTTTTTACTTTATTTTTGCCTTTTTTACTTTATTTTTGCATTTTTAGTGCTTTTTTAAATCTTTTATTTTGCCTTTTTGCCTGCCTTTTTCGAGACTTTATTTTGCCTAACTATCCTAGCTTTAGTAATAACATTCTACATATTTTCGGCCCTTCCCGCGATACCGAGAAGTTGGTATTGCGAACTGTAGAGGGCGACAAAGTTAAAACATGAGACAATATTGGTTTCAGGGTCGTGGATTCATAAAATTTGCGAAAAAGTTGGTATTACAAATAACTTGTCGTGTGACAAATACTCGAAAATCTTTCGGGCAAATGCACACCTTCATCTGACATTTAGCTAACCTATAAATTTGGCTTAACAACAAAATAATCTGCGGTCATCAGAAATAGCGTAAATTGAGTTCTAAAACCACCAAAATGGCAAAGACGCGTCAGGTAAATTTTAATTCTGTGACGTAGCAACTACTAAGTTTCTATCTGTGCCGTCACAAGAGACGCGCGACTGGTTTTTGTTTGTTATCCAGCATAAAACTGCAAAATTCAGCGTCATTTCGCATTTTCAGGGGTCGCTACTTAAATTTTTGGAAACTAAACGAATCTGAACCACTGGGATATGGCTCTCCGCCTCGTAGAAGGTTTGAACTTGTAGGAGTCCAAAAGTTATAAACCTACCTCTGTGAAAATCTACCTTAATCGGATACCTCTTGGACGCTCCCCAAGTGACGCCACGAGAATATTGGACCTGGGAATTGCTTGCTGGTTGGGATTTCTGCATGTACTGCTTATGAATGTCCTCCCTATTCGTAGCAGGCACTATTCTTCCTGGACGATGCTGCTTGCACATTGAATTGGTCCCTCGAAGTCACTCGCACTTGAATGATTTATTCTGCTGGCTTATCTGCTTCACTCGGACCTCTTAACAACTGGCAAATTAGACCCACAGATGCACAGGACAATTATGAATAACTAGACACACAATTGGAGTAACTAATAACTTATTTATTTACAATTTTACAAGTTAAACGAAGAGCTCAATGTGGTCCCCAACACACAATTTTCAAGCTTGTTTAGTTATTATCAATAAATAACAGTCTGGTCACCTATAGCAACAAGATATTCAAATGTTTATGAAGGAAATTAGGATTGATAACATTTTAAACCTTATGGACTACGGTTTTGATGTCATATCTTTGCCTAACCACTAATATTGTCTTTCTTGGAATAATTGTTACAACACTTGCTCTGCTTTTAAAATCACTTTTGTTTATAATGAACTGATACACACTGAGTTCTTTTAACGTTTCGGTTGCGTTCCATTTTCATTGCTCTTTGTAATAGGTAATTATTTTACTAGCACGGTTTCGTTTACCTTTCAGCTAATCTGCCTTTTGCTGGCTTATACAGCTTCACTACATAACGCTCATATTCTTGCTGTATTTAACAAATCATTTTGTATTATTCTATTCACATTATGTCTGACATTAATAAGCGCAATTCTGTCAGTTACAAATTAAATTGCATTAGCCCTTCCGAAAATTTATCATATCTGAAACTATGCTGAACCATATGCTGTTTTAGGTTAAGCTTGCATTTTTGCAGTTTTGGGAAAAACTGCTTCAAGCGATGGCTTCACAAGTTCATAACATTAAACAAATTCTCAGTTTGACCCGCTAAGGCCTAGAGAACGTTAATTGCGGCCGATGGCTTGGGATGCACCAAAAAGACAAAAGCTCAAAATTCAATAAAACATTTCATATATATATATATATATATATATAATCAAAACCTTATTCTACCGTTAAGGTGTTAAGGTATTACAATACATTCAGGTATTTTACATTACTACACTACAATACATCTATTACAAGTCATTCAAGTCCTTCTATATTTAGGTTTTTCTATGGATCCTCTTGGCCCACTCTTTTTTATTCCGTGCCTCTCTTTTCCCTTCGCTCCATGACAGTCCCTCTTCTCTTAGGTTCTCCTCTATTTCTTTGTTCCATGTTTTTCTTGGTCTTCCTCTTCCTCTTTTCTGTTGTGTTCTTGCCTCCCATATTCTTTTCGTTGTTCTTTCTTCCCCCATTCGCACTACATGCCCAAACCATCGCAACTGCTGTCGTTTTATGTCTTTCATGATCGGTTCAACTTTTAATTCTTCTCTTATTCTTTCATTTCTGATATGGTCTCTTCTCGTAACCCCCTGTATGGCTCTTAGAAATTTCATTTCTATAGCCTGTATTTTACTTTGCTTTTGCTTTGTCAATACCCAGCTTTCGCTACCGTATCTCAGTATAGGTTTGAAAATGGATTTGAACACCGTGATCTTCGTCTTTTTTGATATTTCTTTTTTTCGAATGAACGAATTGTTTAATGCATGGTAAAGTTTTGCTGCACTTTCTAGTCTATCGTTTAATTCCGCATCTATTCTTCCATTCTTTTGTATTTTCACTCCTAGATATTTAAATGATTGTACTTGTTCTATCTCTATACCGTTTAGTTTTATAACTATGTTTGTGTCCTCTTTCCCTATCACCATCACCTTAGTTTTCTCAGTATTTATTTCCAAGTTTTTATTACGCAGAGCCTTGTGCCATAGCTGTAGGTTGTACTGTAAATCTTTCTCATTCTTTGCGTATATAATTAAATCGTCCGCAAATACACTTTCAGCTATTTCTACTACTTCCATGTTCCTGTATCCTACTTTTGATTTCTTTACTTTATCTTTTATCTCCTTTAAAACATCATCCTCCTTGTCTAAGTCCTTCCTTGGTTATGAACTCTTCCGACTGCATGTTTCCCGTTCTTACGTAATTTCTTGTGTTTTCATATAAGCTTCTTATACATTTTATCAGTTTGTCATTTATTCCTCTCTTTTTTTAAACTTCTCCAAACAGCTTTTCTTAATATACTGTCAAAAGCCTTTTCCAGGTCGATGAAGGCTATAAATATTTCTTCTGTGGTAAATTTTTCTATTTGCTTTACTACAAATATATGGTCTTGGACCCCTCTACCCTTCCTGAAACCACACTGTGAGTCCTCTAGTTTTTTTTCTGTTAGTTTCCTTAGCCTTGCTTCTAAGATACCTTCATATAGCTTCAATATTATGGGTAACATTGTAATTCCTCGGTAGTTTGTGCAGTCCCTTTTATCACCCTTCTTAAATATTGGGATCAGTATTCCCAATTCCCAATCTTTTGGGATCTTCTCTTCCTGCCAGACTTTATTAAACAGTTTAGTAAGCACTTCTATACCCGTTTTATCCAGATTTATAACCATTTCTGCCGTTATAGCATCTTGTCCCGCAGCTTTCCCTCTTTTTAACTTTTTCATTGCTTCTCGTACTTCTTCTTCTTCCATTTCATCATCTTCTACAGCTTCTTCTACGTCTTTTTCCGTATTCGTTTCTCCCTCTTCCTCTGTTGTTATATTGTGCCTCTCTTCTACAGACAATATTTCCTGAAAATACTCTTTCCATCTTTCTATGCTGTCCTCTTCGTTTCCTAGCGTTCTTCCATCTTTCGATTTTATATAATTAGTTTTCTGTGTCTTTCCTTTCCGCAGTGTTTTGAGTACCTTGTAAAATAACTTTTGATTCCCTAAGCTATCCTTTTCCATCCTTTCTCCAAACTCTTCCCAGGCTTTTACTTTCGCTTGTTTAACCTTTTCCTTTACTTTAATTCTCTGTTCTTTATACTTGTCATATTTTTCCTGTGTTCCCTTTCCCAAATAGTCTTTCCATAATTGTTTCTTTCTTTGTATTTCTTTTCTTATATCATCACTCCACCAGCTTGTTTGCCTCTTGCCTTTGATAATTTTTGTACTTCCACATACTTCTTTTGCCGTTGTTAATAATGTTTCTTTGATACACTTCCATGCTACTTCTAGTGGTAAGTTGTTTATTTTTTTGTTGATTTCTTTCATCTGTTCTTCTACTCTCTCTTTGTATACTTTTACTGTCTCCTCATTTCCCAATTTGTAGGATTTAATTGATTCAGTAATAATATTTCTGCTTTCTCCCGTATTCCTGGTTGTCTTAAACATTTCTGTTTGTATCTCCATCTTTGACATCACTAAATAGTGATCTGAATATATTTCAGGTCCCCTTTTCACCCTTGTATCTTTTATTTCGTTTCTGTATTGTCTGTTTATTATTATGTAATCTATAATGGATTTTTCTTTCCTGCTCACTACTTCTCTGGTATATTTATGCACCTCCCTGTGTTTGTAGAAGGTATTCGTTATTATCAAGTGATTCTGTATACAAAAATCAATCAGTCGTAAACCATTATTATTTCTGGTGTCCTCGCCGTGACTTCCTATTACTTCTCCGGTTTCTTCATGTTTCCTTCCTACTCTTCCATTTAAATCCCCCATTATTATCAATCTTCCCCTAATTTCTTCTATTGTGTCTACTAATTGTTCCCAGAATTCCTCTTTCTTTTGTGCAATCTCATCTTCATCTGGTCCATATACCACTACGAAGGTTACTCTTGTTTGTTTTTCCATTTCCATTTCTATCATTAGTATTCTTTCAGAGACTCCGGTCCATTTACTTATGCATTTCTAATGATACAGCCTACTCCTTTTTGTGCTCTCTGTGTCGTCTCTACCCCGCTGTATATTAATACATGCCCTCCTTCCAATTCGATTTCTCCTTTTCCTTTCTTCTTTGTTTCTGTTAAGCCTAGCATTTCTAAGTCAGCTTTCTCGAATTCCTCTTCTGGTTCTTTTTCTTTTCCCGTTAAACTTCTGATGTTCCATGTGCCTATTTTCAAATACTTTTTATTCCTTTCCATTTCCTTGTTTTTTCCTAGTTTTTCATTACTATTGACTTTTTGGTTTATTTGTCCTATATTCATATCCTTTAACTTTGCCATGTTCGTCTTCATACCTCCCTTCTCTCTGTTATTAATTACTTTTTTGGAATTTCACTTGTTGTCTTCTCTTTCTTCTTCACTTCTTCTAGCTCATTCGTTATTTTGTTCCATTTCCACTCCTTTCCATCAATAAATAAATTCTGGTAACCACTTTTGACGATTTTCCCTCTCTCCCTTTCCTCTCCTGCTCTCTTCCTGATCTTTGCATCTATCGCCCTTTCTTGTTTTGTTAAATCATTATTAATGTATATCTTATCGCCGTTTAATTTCCTTAAATTCGCTTTTCTTTTTATTATCTCTATTTTATCGCCTGTGTTTTCTAGTTCAATGATGCAGATTTTTGGTTCTATTTTATAGGCATTTTTGATTTGGGTGTCGATTTCTAGTTTTTCTTTCAAAAATTTTTCCATTTCCTGCTTTATTTCTAATGTATTATTTGAGTATATCGTTAGTCCGTGTATTACTATGTTGTTTCTTCTCTTTTCTCTTTCAAGTTGCTCCAATCTTTCGGTTGTATTCTGTAACTCTTTTTTTAACTCTATACAGTTACTTTTTATGACCTTATTTTCTTCCCTTAAATTTTTATTTTCCTTTTTCAATTCTTCCATCTCCTTATTGAATTTTATCTGCTCTATTTTTATATGGTTCACATCTACCGTTAATTGCTGTAGCATATCTAATACTCTGTCTAATTTGTCCTCCTTCTTTTGTTTATGGCTTGCTGGCGATCTGAATGTCTTTTTAGATTTCGCAAAGCTCATTTGTTCTTCGTCGCTTTCCTCCTTTTCTTCCCCTCTCTTTCTTTTTTCTCCCTATGTTGAATCACTGTCCGTATTGTTCATCTTGATATCTTTATTTCCTGTTTACTAAATACGACTGTGTGTTTTGTCGCTCGGAAATCCCACACTTAAATATTAGCATTCAAATGTATACATAAATATTATTTTCCTTGAGTGTTATCTTATTTACGATTACCCGTGCCCATCTGTCCGGGTCGACCCCTCGGAGACCGATAGGCGCCGCGGCCAATTTCTCGCGCTAACCTGCTCTCTTAGCTCTAACGCTTTTAATAATTACTTATTGAGATTCACTCACCTAATTGACCTATTCTGGTTTGACTTCTTGTTATATTCAATACCTGACCCTTATATGGATACTCTGCACTTTTTCATAAATTTAATCGTACTCGCACTATGTTAAATAGCTTGAAAACTTCGCAGTGTGACGGAGCCGATACGTTCGGTTTTCGCGTCGACACAAATATCATAAAACATTTCATTTGTTCCACAATTAACCCAAAACTCTAGCGACAAATTACTGCATTTGGCTGGGAGATTGCTTCTTACAGAAAACTGTACAGTTGGGGAATCAATACAGTTTACATCCTGCGATCATTCTTCTTTTTTGCTCATCGTTTAAATAATTTCGAGGTACTTTAAGTGAACTTAAGTACTCTTTAATTTTTTTACACTTAAACGTATTAAACTAAATTTATTGCAAATTCTACTGATTTTTATGAACTTACACTGTTTTGATTCTGTGACTGTACCTAATGGAAAACTGTATCCGAGCTGAATAACCATCAGGGAAATAATTGTTTGTCTGCCTAATTAGGTGCTTCTAAGCCCATTAAATGGCAAATAGTAGGAATCACTGTGAAAATGCATTCTGCGACTGAATTGGTTTCAAAAACAAACAGAAATAATGGGGCATGTGTGATAACTCGCCACACTAATGCGATTTTATTCCACTACGCTAACAAAGGGTCCAGTGTACGTAATACAGTAAAATTACCAGTAAATCCAAAGCCGTTGTGGAAAATCTCAGTTCTTGTAGGGGGCAAATCAAGCCATCCCATTTTTTCGCGTTTCCTTATTTTGACACTTGGCGTGGGCGACACCTTTCAGATAATGGGTTAATACTAAAAAGGCGTCATTTTTAATACTGTTCTAAATTAATCGTGTGCATTTTACATTGCGGTATTTCGAGGAGAAATTCTGTCTTAAATATTTCTTCCCATATATGTTATTGTTGATAAAAAATATGTTGTAGAAACCACATTATTCTTAATTAGCTTCGGGTGAAAATCGCTGAGATAAAAACATAATCTGCAAAACAGGAAATATGGTTTCAAGTCTTATCTTATCATTGACGTGGACGCTGCAGTTAGCAGTTTTCATAATGAGTTGGCCAATGAAAATTACAAATTAATTAATTGAAACCCCTTCCACAGGCTGATATGCAAAGCAGTTCATTTGGTAAAACGTCAATGTTAATTTAAATTTGGTAAATGAATTCCTATATAAAATGTGTCATTGAATGATGACGGTTTTATCATAAATATTTAACAATTAAGTTACCTACAAGATGTATTATACTTAATAAGGGCTAAAATTACTGAACAATTGACATAAAATAAGGAATTGCTTAATTTTAAGAACGTTTATTTAAACATGATTGTTATCGAATTGTATAGAAACGTCATAAAATTACTTTGTAATAGTCATCAGTCGCTCGCTAACCTCCTACGTGAACAGTTCGTTTACGGGCGGTGTATGGTCAGTGATAAAAGTATTCGGTACGTGATAACGCGATTTAACGAATTTTTAAACTTGTGCCGGTTGATAAATAAAAATACACTAAAATGAAACATCTGCGGGGCCGCTCGGTGGGCCCAAAACTGATAAAATGAGTGTTACTCACTTAACTAATAATAACGATAATCCCAAAACTGTTGCAATGGAATGGCAAAAGAACTCACAAAAACGTGATAACTCAAAACTTTCGCCGCTGATTGTGATAACGATAAAGTGCTAAACTAAAGTGACCCGCTGCAAGTAACTGTAAGTAAAACTAAAATTCCACCAATTTTTCTCCACGAAGCCACCCATTATCAAAAAATTGTCAAAGATATAAAAGACACAGTAAAGAATGAATTTACAGTCATTACCAGGGGAATATCAATGAAAGTAAACTTAACTAGCATCGAAGACTTTCGTAAATTAACAAAATACTATTCCGACGAAAAAGTTAAATTTCACACATTTCAAAGCCCAGACTCTAATAATTTAAAAGTCATGATGAGAAACGTTCCAATTTCGCTCTCAGAACTCGAAATAACGGAAGAGCTCGTTAAACTTGGATATTCAGTTGAAAAAGTTGCCAGACTGTACAATAAAAACAAAAATCCGATACCCTTATGTTCCATAGAATTAACCAATAATAATAAATCCAAAGAAATATACGGACTAACGAAACTCTGTTACTATATTATTTCGATTGAGCCTAGAAGAAAAGCAACCGATACACCCCCAATGCAAAAATTGTCAGAGGTATGGGCATACCCGAAATTATTGCAGGTTAGAGCCCCGATGTGTCAAATGCACAGAAAATCATCTATATACGGAATGCAAAAAGTCAAAGACGTAGATAAGCCCATGTGTGTAAATTGTGCAGGGGAGCATCCCGCTAATTATAAGGGATGCAGCTACTATACCAAACTTACACGTAGCTATACATCCGATACGCCTCAAAATCCGACCGCTACACAAGACAATAATTCACAGCACAACCGTAGACAAAGATCATATCACAATTTCACATCTACTAGTCGAACATACTCTGCTGCAAAATACACAAAGACGAAAATATAGATGTGCTTAAACAAATTATTAAAATTATAATTGAAGCTCTAGTACCACATTTAGATAAACTCCAGCCCATAATTTCAACCTTAATTCCTGCTATACTTACCTATGGCACAAAGTTAAGGTAAGGACAACATATTACAAAGCTTAAAGATACTTAACCTAATCGAACATGAAAAATTCACAATCCCAAGTTATCAATTAATCAGGAACGATAGACCCGCTTATTTAAGAAAAACATCACGCGCATATTTATGAAATGAGCGAATTACTAAACCTAGACGCCGTAGCAATCCAACTTAAGTTAAGCTACGGAAATGTGGTTAATATCATATGCGCATACAAACAACCCAACGCCAATTGTTGGAACGAGATATCGTAACTGTCTTTGAAGATCCCAAACCGACTCTAGTTATCGGAGATCTTAATAGTAAAAACCAAATCTGGGGATGTAGAGCAAATAACCCCAATGGCGTAAAACTTCACACTTTTTCGTCAATTCATGCTATATAAATAGTAGCACCTACTGACTTTACGTATCATCCATACAGAATGGATCATGCTCCGGATATCCTAGATATAGTACTTGTCAAAAATTTTAATAAACGTGTTTACCAAGAAGTGCTTACAGAAATGGACTCAGACCACTTACCGGTATTGATTGCATTTGAAGAAAATCCGCAACCGCTCTTCATACTACCCAGACTAATTAATGGTATTGTAGATTGGGAAAAATTCCAGCAAAACCTCAACAGGGTACTAGAGTGTCCAAAAAATATGATCACACCTGAAGACGTAAATACAGCGGTGGATAAATACACTAAAAATATTACAGAGTCATTACGAGATGCTATCACTCCAAAATCAAAAAGGCCAGGTTCTTATGCACACCCACCTCAATACATATTACAGTTAATAAGAGAGAAGAATATAACTCGCAGAATGTGGCAAAGAACAAGAAACCCAACTATGAAACAACAATTAAATCGCCTGATTCGCAACGTCAAGAACGAACTAGAATGTCACAGAATAAGATCTTATCAAACATATATAGAAGAACTTGAGCCACAAGATGCTACTCTGTGGAGAGCTACTCGAAGAATCCTAAACCATCCAAATCCAGTCTTCACATTAAAAATAGACAACATCAAATACTCGTCCAATGGCGAGAAAGCAAAAGCTTTTGCTGATTATTGGCAAAAAATATTTACCACTGAACTAAATGACAGGCAGTTAGCTGAAGCTCAGCTACCACAAGAAGTAATCGAAGCTTATATAAATGAAGCACCTTTACAAATAGACCCAACATCACCAACAGAACTTAAGAGATACATAAACAGTTTGAAGCTCAAAAAGTCCCCGGGGCACGACTTGATTCCAAATGTACTATTGAAAAAATTGACCCGTAAAGCTATAGCTCATTTGGCAACAATATTTAATGTATGCCTGGAATAGGCTATTTTCCAACTTCGTGGAAGGAAGCTGTAATAATTCTAATCCACAAAGTGGGTAAAGACAAGTCTAATCCAGATAATTATAGACCAATAAGTCTCTTACCATCACTTGCAAAAATTTTAGAGAAGGTTTAGTATAGTAAAATTGTCGTTTTATTTTATAAAAATTAGCCGCGGCGATTCCTCTTTCCCAGTGCTTTAGGGTCATTAGACAAGTGTAAAACCAAAAAGGCGTCACCCCTTTGTTTTTTCTCGTGATCCATTGGTCGCACAGAAAAAGTTATTGAATAAAAAATGTTGGAAATAAAATTCTACACATTTTTCATCCTTGCCGTAATACCGAGAAGTTGGTATTTAAAACGGTAGAGGGCGACAAAGTTACCAAAAATCTGTTTCCGCCATTCTAACACTGTAGGGATGGTTTTTTTCCGAAAATTGCGAATGTGAAAGTTGTAGTGCTTGAAAAAATATACACGAATATTTTTTAATAAGGTGATTGATGTAAATAGTTTCCGAGTGACAGCCCTTCAAAGTCCGCGCAGCGCGGAGAAGTGGAGAGAAGTAAATTATTTATTCCCGCACTTATTATAACTAACGAGATGCCATGTCTGCCATTTGGTTAACAGAAAGAAAACCATTATCGCTGGTACTATTATCCGTTTTTAATCAGAATACAAACACAAAACAGCACTCGCAATCATATTCACGGATTTTTTCAAGAATTTTTCACATTGCGTTTATAACAAGTTGTGGGCTCTTTGTTCAATAAAAGTTCAAGCAACATTTCTATCATGGTCGATAATGACTCGGTTGTGTCCGAGGCTCCGAACCAAGACGAAGAAACAGCTCCAAAAAAAGAACACGTGCCTGAGTAGACTACAATATATCTTAGGGTTTATGCAAAAAGAAATTACTTTCAATATACGAGCCCAGAATCAAATCATTTGGCACAGTTAAGATTTTTTCGGTATCTTTATTTTGTACCCACAAAAGAAAATCTTTTTGGTCAATATTCTTACATCGTAATTGTAGACGTTTTTAGCAGTATTATAACAGCTTTAACAACAACAAATTACAAAAAATAGTCGGGAAACACTAACTTTCAAATAATTTACCGATTCATTTGATTTGGCTCAAACGATCAAAATATAATTTCGTTCGCCGTAGCATGTTTTAGTTGAAGTGAAACAAGCTGTTTGTTGTGTAATAACATCTGTATTATTTTTGCAAAAATGGCACATGGTAAAGCAATTGTCAATTTGTTGAATTTTGGTCATTCCTGTGGCATTCCCACAGAGCTATAATGGCGGAAACAGATTTTTGGTAACTTTGTCGCCCCCTACCGTTTGAAATACCAACTTCTCGGTATCGCGGCACGGATCAAAAATGTGTAGAATTTTATTTCTAACATTTTTTGTTCAATAACTTTTTCTGTGCGACCAATGGATCGCGCGGAAAAACAAATTCAATTGTTATCAAGATGGCGGCAAGGGGTGGGGTGACGCCTTTGTGGTTTTACACTTTTCTAATGACCCTAAACCACTGGGCAAGAGGAATCGCCGCGTCCAATTTTTTTAAGGTGACGGGGTATTTTCCGACAATTTTACTGTACTAGTTATACAAAACAGATTAAACGAGCATCTAACAGAATATAAAGTAATTCCGCATTACCAATTTGGGTTTAAAGCGTTACACTCAACTAATCACCAGCTCCTTAGAATTGTGGAACTGATCGAGCGAGGATATGAGAATAAAGCACATACTATCATATCATTCTTAGATATAAGCAAAGCTTTTGATTCCGTGTGGACAACAGGACTTGTCTTCAAACTGGAACAAATTAATCTGCCCAAGTACCTTCTACTCATCATTAGTTCGTTTCTAGAATTGCGAGCTTTTAAAATACGTGTTGGAACGGAACATTCTACGACAAGGCCTATAGAAGCAGGCGTACCACAAGGATCGATATTAGGCCCAACTTTGTTTAACGTATACACATCTGACTTCCCAATCTTCGGAGATGATTCAATAGCGATGCACGCAGATGACACTGCGGTGATTTCCCAACATCAAGACATTAATATAGCCAGAAAAAACTTACAAGAAAAACTTAATATTATTAGCGCGTGGTACAAAAAATTGTCTTCAACTAAATGCCAATAAGTGCGAGGCAAAACTTTTCACGCTAAGGAGACCTAATAACCCACCAAAATTAGTAATTAATCGCCAAGAGGTAGAATGGAACCCATCCGATCAGGCAGTAAAATATTTAGGAATTCACATGGACCGGAAATTAACATGGAAGATAACATATTAACAAAAAACTAAATGAGGCTTATGTTCGACTTACAAAATTATATACAATTATAAACAGAAAATCAAGACTTAAGATAAAGTGTGGGTGTTTAATATACTCATCGATACTGCGACCAATATTAACATATGGTGGGGTTGTATGGGGCGCTACGTCAAAAACTAATTTAAAAAAGTGTAAGTTTTTCAAAACAAATTCACGATGAACTGAATATTCCAACAATTCACAGTTTTCTGAAACGATAAACTAATCCAGTGTCCAGGCGCTACACATTACAACATTGGTAACATATCCACTCACAAAAGACTAAAGCGTAAACTACCTCAAGATGTACTACTATCTTCACCTGAAACCAGCGATATGGACAATTAATCATAAATTGTTATGAGTTACACAATACAACAAACAGTAAGATACGTTAATTAAAAACATGTGCATACCACTTTTAGATACTGAGGAGCTTTTGAGCCGTCCTCTATGTATTCCAGTTATGACACTACAGCAAAAAAGTTATGTATAGTGCACAAAGCGCTGAGCTAACTACAAGTTCAAATAAAAAAAACAAACTTTGTAATAGTATATTATACTACAAGAGAAGGAAGGGATACTTTTTCACAAGAGTGGAAAAAACTTTTTCTTCTGGAATGGTGTGTACTATTTTTTGTACATCCATACTAAAAAAGTGTAATAATTTACTAAAGAGAAACCCTCAGAAACACTGTAAAAAACACTAGTAAATGTTCCTTAAAAACAGTGTACACAACAACAAAAGGAAAAACTGCAGAATCTGGGGCACATTCCCCTGCTATTGTTAATATTAATTATTATTAACCATGTTTCTCTAGTAACCATAACCAAAATTATAAGGAAAGCAAGTAAAAGGAAGGGAATTCTCCCCGGATTCTGCAGTTTAGCCCAAGAAAATGAGTCGTGTAATGGATTTTTCCTCTGTAGAAAGGTAAAACCTCATTAGTACAAGATTGAGATTTATAAATGTCCACTTTCGTGTTTCAAATATGTGTAGTAAAAGTCTACTTTCAAATGACGCAGTAGAAAAAGTAGTATCATACACAACAAGTTTAGAAAAGTGAATTTTACTCAACACGTGTGGCTGGTTTGAGTACGAGCGTTAGCGAGTACTTTAATAACCGTACGAGTTCAGTAAAACCACTCTTCTAACGTGTTTCGTATACTGTTTTATCGAATTTCATGTAGAAATGTGAAGTATTAGATTTTTATATAAAAGTGACATTAAATTTCAAAACATAACGCAGCTGAGCGGAACTCGTTTTATGTACTAAAGCACAATAAACAGCATGCTCCAGTTGATGTTATGCATTTGGCAGTACTAAAGTGCATTGTTGGTGACAATAGGTCTACGTTAAATTCGACGTTAGCAGGTGAGGTTTTGCGCCAGTCTGTGTTAAAACTAACGCAAAACCTAACCTGCTAACGTCAAATTTGACATAGACCTAGTATCACCAACAATACATTTCAGTATTGCCAAATGCAAAACGAATGGTTGTTGCTATGGCTGTAATGGTTGTTATGGTGTAAAGTACCACATTAGTAAACTATTTTGCATCTAGAAATGTAGTACATTACCATATGAAATGCGATAAAATATATTTCTAAAAGACTCAAAAAAATATAAGCGGTCACTCTTAAAACAACTTGTTACCTTCTCAACAAGAATTTCTGGTAAAGGGACGTTACAAGTTTTCTCTATCTAATATTCACGTGTATGAGAAAGGGACAAACAATGTCATACAAGTTCGTTCCTACACGAAAACTTCTACCATCAAACTGGAACATGTGTTACTTTTCCCAGAGTGTTTTTTTGTAAATCCGTAATACCAACCAAGCATTATTACACGTTTCTCCTAAAATTAATAGACACTTGTAACATGTAACTAAACCCTTATTCTGTATTTTATAATACTAACCAGCATTCTATTTCTAATTCTTACTGTATCCATCAGTGACGTAGCTAAGATTTTCTTGTGGCAGGGGCGCATCTCTCGAATTTTATTCCACAGTGGCCAGCTGTGAATATTTTCTGGTGTGTATTACAACTTACTATGTGTTTTTCAAATCAGAAATATATTAATACAACGTACAAGTGATGTACCAATCATAAATATTAGTATTGTGCAAGTTTACAAAAGCAATCTCTTTGATGTATTCCCTGCCACGATTCGCAGGTAGGAATAAATTTACACTCTTGGAAGAAAATTTACATTGATGTAACTAGTCTACACAGAGTTGAATCTGGACAAGCAAGTAAAGGATGATTTCTTAATATTTTTTTGTTTCAGAGGGGGTTTTAGCCCCTCCCCTGGCTACGTCCCTGGTATTCATTTTGTATGAAAAAAGATATCATAGAACTTTTCTGAGGTTATGTTTCTATTTCATTTTAAATAGATTGGTACGAATGCATGACAGACAGCTGCAAGTGAATTTTAGTTTCTTATAAAAGAAAAACTTGTTCGTATGAATGGAATTAGAATTTACTTTTAACTGGACTTATAACTTCACTGTACCAGAAATTCTTCTTAGTGTAAATGGCCCTTTTAGAAATATCTTCCACCCCTCATCATTGCCGGACTCTGTATTTAAATACTTTAGGTATTAACCACTCTACCTAGCAAAATATTAAGTTCTGTAGGTATGTTCATATGCAATTATCTCTTTTCAGATTCAAAAGAGACGTCTCTGGATTTGAAATTTGGGGTAAAAGTTTAGTATACGGTTCGGTAAATTGCGCATGCGCAAAAGTGTAACAGTGAACATAAAAATGTAACTTTGAACATACTCTCGTCTTGTATTTTTTCTCTAAAAAAATTCATCAAGACCTAACAACTAACCTGAACCGCCGAGAGCGCAACAACATTGCTTTAAACATTACGAGACGATAGCGGCACCCACAAGATTTTTACGTACGCTGATCGAACTATAAATCATACTCCACTCCCAGCGCATGCGCAATAAACCGGACCGTGTACTAAACTTGACCCGAAATTTGGTACCTACATTACATCAACGAGAAATGTCAAAACCTTTTCCACCAAGTTTTGGAGATGTGCAGCCACCTGACATCCTTGATGAAGTAGCACCCTCTCGTCCTTTGGTACTGGATCCGTATCAGCCAGAGGTATTATATATATCAGAATGTTGACTGCCTACAAATAAGTACAGGTTTACAATCGCATATCCAAAGTCCTCTTTCTTAGATGTGTTTTGACTTGCAGACATTTTTCGAATATGAATTGCAGTTACAGTACTGAATATCTACAGCTTTTTTCTTACAATTTCACTGTAAAATTACACTCAGACACACAAAGGAAGACGCTTTTCTTCACAATTATTGTCATTGTTTTGTCAATGTTTTTTATGTCGAGCCAATAAAATGGTCTGGATTTTAATAGCTTTTTCAATATTCAGAATTTCTAATTTGGGATTGAGAACCTGTAGTTGGTATTTCAAAACGCATTTATAATGGTTTACTATTTTTTAGCTGTGTGACTTCTGGTTACAGAAATACAAAAACCGGCCAGGTACAAAAAATTTTGGCAATGAATACGAGTGGAGGGTTGCTGCCCTACTATCATTGCGATGTATTTTTTCTGAAGTGGAAGATATGGCAATGGCCATGAACATGGACAAAGCCAGCGACTTTGACGATATAATTTTCACCTTAAAGACTTCTGGGAGGGAAGCAGTTTCGTATATGATTCAGCTTAAACATGAAAATAAACCAAGATTTGTAACAGAAGCTCAGCTTAAACAAACAAACAAATCGCGCAACGGCAGTTTCTCTCTCCATAAATACTCGGATAGTATTGAAAAATTTCAGGAGTCGGGGAAAATCAGTAATTTAGCCGACTTTCGTAACATTTACTTTGTTCTCTTTACAAATAGGCCAGTCAATGATATTGATTTTTTGGTGAGAAATGATGATCAGCAAATGAAGATTATTAATACAAAAAGTGGCCAATCGTACTCGATTGATTGCACAAAACTAAATTTGGAAAAATTAAATTCGAAAACTGAACATTTCTGCAAGTTTAGATTTTTGCCATCTCAGTTAGGTGTAACAGACTTAGTATTGCAGATGATTGACGAAGTGCTCGGATTTTGTGATTTGTCTAAAATACCATCAATTGATCCCAAGGCCGTTGTTGAAAATTACATCAAATTCATTGAGGAATGGTCCAAAGGGAGTATGGGAGGACATTATTATTTGACCAAAGAAATTATATGTCAGAAACTGTGTGAATTACTGCTTGCCCAGTATGAAGTAAAGTTTAACACGAAATTTTTGTTTTACGATTCTCTTCAAAAATTGACTTGGAATGAAATCGTTGGAGGAAAAGAAATGACAATTGTTGACTATTCCGATGTTGTTGAGGAATTTTTACTGTCCTACATCGGTACTGAATTAAAAAAGCATTTCAAAGGCGCAGACTTTGACACATGGAGCAGACCTATGTCGAAGGAACAAGAAAATCTATTCTGTCAAGAAAATGCTAACTTAAAAAAAGACATGAGGAGATGGATTTCTAACTTTGGAGGTATAACAGCATATGACCTATATAATTACCTATCTAGCTTAAAAAAGATTCCTAAGCTTTTGGTGGTTCGTAGTTTTGAAGAATATCAAAGCATCTTAAATATTTTAAATTTCTTTGGCCATTGCTTCAAAATTATTGTTTTAAACAAGGGGCATTGGGCCATGCCTGTAGTAGAAAAACAGTTATTTTTAAATTTAAAGGATTTAACTGAAGAACTGCAAGGCGCCGTTTTGAGAAGTCTTGTAAAATTCGATGAAAGACCATTAACTGCTTTAGGCAACGTTTTGAATGAAGATTTTTTTCATTGCGTCAGTTGCAGCGATATAATACATATTCTTTGCAATATGATGAGTAATAACCTTAATGATTTAATGCATCGATGCGCTCCAAAAATCTTCATGCATCTACCAACTCAAAGCGCTACGCAGCAGATAAGTCAGACTAACTCAAGTGACAAGATTTCAATGATATTGTCAAATTTGCATCAATTAAGAATCGAACATATGAATGATGAAGAAAGGACCTTTGTCACCAATTTATGCCACGACTACGAAGCCGACAAGGAAAAAATGCCATTTAGTACAGAAGATGGCCACTACTACTTCAATCGTATGCTGTTTTGGTTACAAGCCCAAAAAGATCAAGTTATAACAGAATTAAAACTTGCACTCTGCCTACAAACACCTGAACCACCCATGAACGTACAACATTCGATTCCTCCAACGCCGGTCCCACCTGTTGATTACAAAGATGTGATAAACTCCAGTGTGATTGACATTTCAAAAAATGAGGAAGGAACACTTGCAACACAACATTCACAAGAAGAATCAAACGCGTCAATACTGACAGAACCATTACAAATGCACGCCAGACAAATAGTATTTGTTAGAAGTCTAACTAAGGACAGTGAAATTAAGAAGACAACAGTTGAAAATCACGTACGCTTCACAGTATCTATTAACGACAAAAATATTGAGGAACAATTCCACCAACTTCTACATCAATATTGCGAACCAAAGAAAAAATACTATTGCTACTTTGCTGAGGAAGAATACTATCAGCAGTTCTACAATTATATCACTAAGATATCAAACGAGAATGCTCCACAATTCTACAGATGTACTAAACAAGTGACACACGTCATAGAAGAGGACAAAAAGCTACCACAAGTAGCCAATTGCCATGCAGGTGAAACCAACCACAGAAATCGTCTAATTAATATACCTAATGTAAATAAAAATAATGATCACGCACACCTAGCTAGTATTTCTACAATTATCCTTGCAATTTTACTCACTCATGGTATTGTATTATATTGTATTGTTTATTCGTAATCTCATATTGTAAACGTAAAACGTTATTCCTCAAGCTTCAAGAACTCTTATTACAAGAAACATTGCTAATAGAATAGATATCAAAAATAACCCACTTGCTAATCTAACCTTGTAAAATTAGGATTTGCTTCACAAATTCTAAAGTGTGCGTTGTGGTTGAACGAGTTACGTATTCTCATAACACTAATGTAAACTCCGAAGTCAATAATAAAATTTTTAAAATCACATTTTTTAATCGTTGCTGTAATTAGTGTAGCAAAATATTTAATATATCTACATCACCCACCAGCTTTATACAAACAGTAGAACAGTAAATATCAATCAACATCTTTCAAGAACTGCAAAATTCTAAAAGGTGTAGTACAATGCTGCGAATTATCCCCATTACTTTATAATATATTTTTTTATAATCTATAGCCTCTTTTACCTTTCGGTGTAGAGGACCATTCATACCTCGCGGGAAGTGCAACGGAGGTAATGCGCCGCACGCGACTCACACTACGCTCCCCCGCATGCAAACATACCACACACACAACAACTTACATCTAACTTAACTAATGAGTTCAAATCCCGCGCCGCTCCGAGAAAATTCTCGGCTACGGCCAAATTTGAACCCATGTCCACCTGGTTGCTAAGTAGACAATAAGCCCACTCGCCCACCCAGGTGGCCTACTTTATAATATACCAGGTGAAAATAATGTGTCTGTCTTCTATGGGTAACTGTTATTTTATTAGTTACATAATCGGTTAAATTAGCAAAGTTGAGCGGGATTTCTAGAGGAAATTAATGCTAATTTTAAATTTCACCTACAACTACACAACAAATCAAGAATTTCAAAGTGGAATCTTAAAAACAACTTTTTGCAAAATAATTAGTAATTATAGTTATAAAAGATGATGAAACTTAAAGAATGGTAAGTAATTGTAGAGAAAAAGACTGCAACCTAATAATTCTAGAATTATTAAATGATACTGAAACATAAACGAAAGAAAAATACTTCAAATATAATAAAAAGTACCTAATAATAATAAACTGTTACAAATTTAGCGAGAAAATAAATATACAAACAACTCTTAGCAGATATTAATATCACATAATGGATTAATTCGTAAAATTTACGGCTTTCCAAAATTACACAAACAAAAATTTCCAGCTATATAATTTATAACAATTTATTTAAAACATCTTAGTACAAATAATTCAATTAAATAAATATAGAGCCAGGGCCCCATGAAATTCCAAAAAATACATAGATCAAATTAAACTATCGCAAAATCATATATTTTCATTAGATGTATCTTTTTACACCAATATCCCTATAGCATTAGCAATAGAAAAATACTGGGTAAAAATAGAAAATTAACAAATATATTAAAAGATGAGTTTACAAAAGCAGTAAAATACTAAATTCTAATTATTTCCAATATAGGGTAGGTCCGGGAGAGTTCAACCATCGGGAGAGACAGAACCAGTGCGGATATTTTAGAGAAGGCAGCGAGAGATGGCTCTTGTATGTCATGTGAACTAAGGTCACTATATCAATAAGGTACCGCCATTAGTGATTTTTTATATCTATCCTTGTCGCACAATTTTCTCCAACTGGGGATAAAAACACATAACCTAACAGATTCCTCACTTTACAAGTGCCATTACACCAAAAAGAAAATCCCCAAAAACTAGTGTCTTCCCTATTGCACTTGGGAATTTTGTATTTGTTATCCTTATCTCACAATTTTCTCACATTCTCACGCGAGGAATGGAATGGCGGTACCTTATTGATATAGTGACCTTAATGTGAACGATTAAATTAGTTGACCTTGTTGCAACCATTGCATTGATAAAGTCCGTGAAGCCATATTTACATAATAAATTAAGTAGGTATAAAACTATGTGAACCTGAAACTGTTTTCACTCACTTTAAGTGTGGATGCTATTTGAAACACAGGTAAGTTTATTTAAACTTTTCCGACATAGGGTGATAGAATAATTAGAAAAGTATAGTGTAACCTCAAAAGTATTGCAATGGTTTAATGACCACAGCAATTCTGGTTACCTAACTAACACGAAATGATAGAATAATTCAAAATGAGCACAGAATTAATATTTTGTTTATTGTAAGATAAAGTCAGTATCTTACACTAATAAAAGCACGTGATACGATTAGCAATAACTATTATATGATTGAGAAAGGTTAGCATTAGATAAGGCAGAATCAAAAGGGTTATGTTTAACATTTTATTCATAATTGATGTTCGTAATGGCAAACGCAGCTTAGTTTATGTAGCTGGCAGATTTGATTTGGTAACTTCAATACAATAATGTGAATTTTAATGATAGAGATGGTTTGTAGATTTTCGTTTTGTTTACAATATTAACTCTGTCAGTCCACATAAATAAGAGCATTTGCCATAACGAGCACAGTTTATGAAAATTAAGTTAAACGTAACCCCTTCGATACTGCTTAATCTAATGCTAACCTCTGTCAATCAAATTATAGATACTGCTAATCGTATCTTGCGCATTTATTAGAGTATGATAATGACTTTAATGTTGCAATAAACAAAGTATCAATTCTGGGCTTATTTAAATTTTTCTTTCATTTTCGTTTCTTAGTTATGCAACCTGAATTGCTGTCAGAATTAAACCATTGCAATATATAAACAATTAAAGGTATTGTCATGTGTAATCCTTTTATTTATACAATACAGTAATTAGTTATGCAGCTATGGTCCAAGAATTGAAATTCTTTTTATAAATTGCTGGAATAACCTTTGAAAGACAAAAATTGATTTACAAAATTAGGTAAGTAAATATAATAGTATATTATGTTATTAGGAGCAAAAGTTTTATTTTATGTGGCGAGGCTGGACGGGTTATCTGCCGAGCTTGCGAGGCAGATAAGTACAGCCGAGCCACATAAAGATACTTTTGCTCCGAATAACATATAGTATTTTTTCTTCAAACGTTTCTATAACAAATTATTTACAACTTTGTGAACAAAATTCGAAGTAAATTACTTGATCCCGTCAGCGGCAGATAATATTATCTGCCGCTGACGAGCGGCAGATAAAGTTGTCAGCGGCAGATAATAACCTTGTCTGCCGCTGACGAGCGGCAGATAAAGTCGTCAGCGGCAGATAATAACTTTATCTGCCGCTGACGAGCAGTATAATGCCATATTTTACTGCCGTTTGAAGAAAAAAATATGTATTCGCCGTCATCCCAGAAAGTGTCTCCATGATAAGCAAAATAAATCACTCTGCATTAAAGTCAAAATTTCAATGCTAATGGATAAGGCTCTATTTAGAATATGGATGGGCGCGTGACGTGAAAACGGTCGTGTCACGGCGTGTCACGTCGTGAACGTGATTAATATTTGAAAATCGTGACGTGAACGTGAGTGAACGTGAGTGAAAACTTCCAAGGCGTGATTCACGTTTCACGTTAATTTCACGTTAAATATTTAGTAACGAATAAAAAACTGCAGGGTGCAGCAACTTTTAAATTTATTAAATCACAAATTGTGCCAAACAAGTTACATTATGTGGCTTTATTTTTGGACCCTAATTATAAATCCTTAAAGTTCATACCTTCACATAAAAGAGAAGATTATAATGCAAATAAAACTATAGATGATAATGATGAAATACATAGCAAACGATTCAAAACTGGTACATCAGCATCAGATTCTTATCTTTCTACACTTAGAGATAGCTCTGACGATGACACATGTAATTAGGATGATGTCGAAACAGAACTAAATTAGTATGTTAAATTAAAATTCGGAAATGTAGATGACATTTTAGGATTTTGGAAAAACAGTGTAAATACGCCACTTTTAAAAAAACTTGAGAAATTTTAAACATACCAGCAAGTTCCGCTACAAGCGAAAGAGTATTTTCTACAGCTGGGCGAATTTTAGAAGAGCGCAGAATTCGACTTAACGCTGAAAATGTTGATTACATATTATTTTTAAATAAACATTTTAATGTGTAGATGTGTAGATGAACTTATTATTCTAATAAAAGTAATGGTTTGTTTTTTATACTCGGCTAACGCTGAAAATGTTAATTACGTTTTATTATTAAACCAAAAATGTATTGTGTAGATGTGTAGATGAACCTATTTTTAGAAAAGTACCTAATGTTTTGTTTTGTATACTCGACTTAACACTGAAAATGTTGATTAGTACGTTTTATTTTTAAATCAATTTATTGTGTACTTGTGTAGATGAACTTATTATTCTAATAATAGTAGATTATGTTATTAGGAGTAAAAGTGATACTTTATGTGGCGAAGCTGAAGTTTATTTAGCCGAACGTTAGTGAGGCAAATAATTCAGCTAAGCCACATAAAGTCACTTTTACTCCGAATAACATATACTATTTTATCCGCAAACGTATTGAGGTAAATTTCATTAATATAAATTTTAAAAAAAAGGATGCATCGGCCGGGAATCGAACCCAGGCCACCCGCCTGACAGATGAGCACTGTACCCCTGCGCCAACCTCTGTTGTTCAAATAACGCCCTACTGTAATGATATATAAACATGCTGAATCATCAGAGTTAATATCACACTGCCACAGCAGCTGTCACACCATAACCCACGTCGACAGATGCTCCGAGCCGCTGCTTAAAGGTTTACTTAAATTAAAACTTTTTCGTACTTTTTTTGAAAATAAAAACCGGCCTACGATCTAAGTCTAAAAATTAGCAAAATTTTAAGCCATCATACAATTTAAGCGGTCCAGTATCTTCGGAGGAGATAGCTAACAAACATAGAAAGAGAGCAACGATTTTATGTGCTTAGGCAGATAAAGTACGCAAAAGTTGCTATTTTATCTGCTTAGGCAGATAAAGTGACACTTTTACCTTGTCAATAAAGACACATAAGTTGTCACTTTTGTGACGTTTGCGGATAAAAATTATGTTTTTTTTGTATACTCGCTTTAACGCTAAAATGTTGACCCTTGTACGTAAAAGTACTGTCAAACCTACGAATTAAAAGTGTTGCCTAGCAACATATCCCCTCTGTACTCATATCAATAAGGGAAACGTCAATTCCAATGACAGCTTTTGGTATTAAAAGTAATGTCTTTGAAGACAGCTGCAAGAAATATATTTGCGAGAAATCAGTATTTATCCTTTGTCGAAGTTATTGTAGTCAATTTTCATTTTTTTCTTTTTATGTCAACTATTCTGATTGCAACATATCACGTAAATTATGTCAGGTGCAAAACATATTTTTAGTTCTCTTTAGGGATTTTTCATTGGTTTTAAATTTGAACATTCTGTTCTATCTGAATTTAAATTTTGAAATAAAAGCTGCGTGTCACGTCGTGAGTGGCGTGTCACGCCGTGAATGTGAGTGAACGTGAGCGTGAACGTGCGTGAACGTGACTGTTTAAAGCAAGCGTGAAACGTGCGTGACGTGAGCGAAAATTCACTCACGCGCCCATCTCTAATTTAGAATATATTTCTGAGCTTTTATTTCTAAACTGATTTTGGTTGCATAAAACACACTAATATGAAGCTGTTGACAAGCTCAGTGGAATGCCACAAGAAGAAAAGATTTTCTAATATTACAGAAAAATTTGAATAATTGTATTATTTTTAACCTCTGTTCCACGGGTTGGGCCTACGAGGTTCAGCAAAAACATAATTTTGTGGTCACTTTCGTAAAAAACTATCTGTTTAAGCTCCTATCTACCGTTCAGCTGTTAGATGGAACATATTTCAATGTGGTTATTTTTATTAAATTGGGTGCAGCGATGCTTGGTGTGTCCAGCTCACGATACACTTATACCGGTATGCTGACTTTGTGACTAAAATTCGTTCATTCGCGCGCATGACGTCACGTACGACATAGAACACGCGGGAAGTCAGGCTGGATGCGTTAGTTCTGCAGTAGTAACGTGGTCGTGCACAGTTTTAAAGTGATTTTGTAATTGTTTTACGTTACATTTAGCCATAATGCCTAGTTGTGCCGTTGCTACTTGCAAGAATTATACCCAAAAGACAAAGAGAACTGAAATTAAATACTTCAGGTTTCCGAAAAACGCTGATTTAGCAAAGCAATGGATTGTTGCATGCCGTCGTCAAGATGAAATAAATTTGAAAAATGGTACGTGAACTACAATTATTATTCAAACCACTTATTTCAATGCGTATTACCAAAAATTTTAAATGTTTTCGGCATGTATCTGTTCCAATCATTTCGAATCCAGCTGTCTCCAAATACCTTTAAAGCAACGGTTACTAAATTACAACTCAAAAAACAGCAGAAATTTAAAGGCTGATGCCATGCCCACATTAAATATTCCTAAATCTGGTCAAACTATATACAAAGAAGAAAGGTCTCTTCGATTAGAAAAAAGAACACGACGATGTGCAGTACATGAAATATTACTTTCTGCTGAATCCACTGCAATATTGGATGAATCTGTGTCTGAAAAACAACAGGACAAATCAGAGGTTGTTAGTATGGAGGTCGATGTCGTTAGTCAGACAGACAAGTGTTTAAATAGTTATTTATCCAACGAGTTTCTAAAGTCAGATACGAGTTTTATACATACTTTGTTCGACTACCACATAATTATACTAAAAGAGATTAAGAAACGTCAACACTATTTCAAATTGAGAACTAAAAATCAGGTCAGGCTGCTTTCATTGCTTTAAATTGAAAACGCACAAAATTTTATAGATAGTTTTGACCGAAGGGTGCAGTAATATGTATCTTGCATAGTATACAATATCAACATGGCTTTGACGCATGAAAAGTGTCAAATAATAGCCTTCTTTAAAAAATGGCAGTCGAAAATAGTACATTATGTAACGAGCGTTGCAACTACATTTGATTACTACACCTGATTCATCCTAACGAAGAATTGTTTGAAGTAGCACTTAAGCTTGAATCAGAATTTTACGCCATGCATGGAACTTTCTTATGCAACGAGAAAAACATTTTCCGAAATTTGGCTGACAGAACTATTTCAAAATTGAAAGGAAACATTCCATTTGAAGTAGTTCTTTGTCTAAGTAGAACGCGAACGTATATAAGATTGCGGGATCTCAATAAAAAAATTAGTTTTAATAATTGCAGAAGAAAACTAGAACAAAAAATTTCAAAATTTACGAACTATAAAAACTAAATATTAGGGTGCAACTATTTCGTAAAAACTTTTTGTATTCCGGTATCGTAAACGCCAAATTAAAAAATTTAAATCATTATTGTTCATTCAAAAACTGACAAATACAACATGCTGTCTTTTCCTGTACTCTGATGTCTCTTTTGATAGTAAAATAAAAAAGTTTTATTCAGTTTGCCCACAAATATGCATGCAACAAAAAGGTTGGTGGCCCATTTATTTTGAGTGTAATAATGTTATAAATATACGATGTTTGTATTTTATCATCTTTTATTTAATAAATACTTTAATTAAGACATAATTTTATTCAAAAAGCGGGAGTGCGAAAGTATCTATCCCTATCTGACAATTGCGAATTGCGACCATTCCTCGAACAATTCTTTCAACAGAAAAATGTTGTCAATTTATAAATAAACCTTGAATATCATAAATGATGGCAAAACTACATGGATTTGGATTTACAACAAATATTACATCATGAAAAATATAGAAAAGGCCATAAAATTAAGCTAATTTAATTTGTTAAAGCGCCCGAATATGTATTAGAATCTATTGCGAACGCTGGAATTTCTGTCGCAGGTGACGTCACGTACAATTCTGAGATGCGCACGAGCATACCGGTATAAGTGTATCGTGTCTTTATCCTATTTTTTTTCTTTTATCTGTCCTGTTACTGAACAGGTCGGTCGACACATACGTAATCGGCAAACAGGATATTGCGAAACCGATTGACTATTAGAACCTCGAACTCAATAGAAAGCAACTTAATTGGAGTAAATTAATTCTTTTGGATATACAGCGAACAATATCAAATGTGTAATGGTATTTTCCTTTTAGTTACAAAGTAAGATATACAAATAACACAGTTGACCTGATATTTACCACTGATTGTACCCTTTCTAATAATAGTAGTATTTTCTTTAACAAGCGCATAATGTAGGCTATATTACACTAGGATGAAGTTTACACACGAGCCGAAGGCGAGTGTTGTAATCATTCAGGTGTAATACAGCTATTATATGCGTGTCAAATACAATATTTTATCTAAAACTATGTAGGTATATAGCTTTGATAATGACAGGTACCTAACTCCTTTCTTTATTATTAAGTTGGTGACACTGTAAGTCTATGTCAAATTCAAGGTTAGTAGGTTAGGTTTTGTGTCAGTCTATGTCAAATTAGAGGTTAGCAAGTTAGGTGTACCATCAGTCTATGTCATTTATTGATAATGCAGCCCACTAATTTAAAAAAATACCGCTTTTTGTATTTAGAGTTGGATATCTAATGCCCTTATTATTTGACAGTTGTAGATAAAAACATTTATTCAACACCTACTCATAATAAATATATTACTATGGTCCTTTCAAATAAAAAGTCCGTCGTTAGTCACTAGTGAGAGAAAAATTGAAAAGTCAGGGAGAAATAATTATTATAAGTCTTTTACCATAACAACTAATCCCAGGCATGTTTATAATTTCGAAATTTTATTAATACTATATTAAATGCAGTGTCAGTGTCAACAAATTAAAACGATTTAATAATTATTTGTGCTATAAGTGAGTTATCATAACTCTATAATAAAGCAGAACACTTCCCAAGGTCAAACATGCATGCGCGTGGTCTATGTGTAGTTCGATTGTGGGCGTGGTCTTGATATTAGCAGCGTTGCCAGACCTGGTACAATTCTACGAATCTGGTACATTCTGAAACCGTTTCTGCAAAAGTATATTTTTAAAATATTTCTGGTACATTTTCATTCTCATTTATTAAACGAAACTCTCAAAAATAAATTAGCAGATCAGCCAGGCAAAGCGGAATTGGTAGACAAAAATTTTTAATCGTTAGGACGTAACACGTGAAAACGCGCATGCATTCAGCCTGGCAACCCTGCATATTCTGATCCGAGTGGTGCCGATGCCGATCGGTTTGTTTCACGGTACGAAATCTCCCTCCTGCCAAGTGAAACTGTCATGGCTACCAAAGCAGAGAAATCAGTGCGCACAGAATTTTGGCAAAAAGCCCTTGTTCCAATTGTGAGGAAGATAATTGCAATATTTTAATGACATTGATTGCACCATTTTGTAACTCAGGTACGAATTAAAATAAATACAGTGCTGCAGTTCTAATATTAATTTTTGTTTAGGCGCTTCCTGAAGCAGAAGAACCGAAAGTTGTTTAGAATACGCTGCCCAAAATGGGGCCATCAAAATGGAAAGCCGGGCTACAGATACTGCAGAATTCTTTCATTTTATGGGCAATTTGTTCGCCAGTGTGAACGGTAGTTTGCCTTTCAATAAACATGGGAAACAATTGAAAAACGTAACACGTGAAAACGCGCATGCATTCAGCCTGGCAACCCTGCATATTCTGATCCGAGTGGTGCCGATGCCGATCGGTTTGTTTCACGGTACGAAATCTCCCTCCTGCCAAGTGAACTGTCATGGCTACCAAAGCAGAGAAATCAGTGCGTACAGAATTTTGGCAAAAAGCCCTTGTTCCAATTGTGAGGAAGATAATTGCAATATTTTAATGACATTGCACCATTTTGTAACCCAGGTACGAATTAAAATAAATACAGTGCTGCAGTTCTAAGATTAATTTTTGTTTAGGCGCTTCCTGGAGCAGAAGAACCGAAAGTTGAGCCAGTATTCGTGCCAGCTCAGTTTGACCAACTGAAACCACGAGGAAATCCAAAACCACTTGGGCCCAGGGCAGACAAATGTTGCAAGAGACTGAATACGTAACATGAAATCGCCGAAGGGAGTTATTTATTTTATGTTACCATTTACCGAGTCCGATTATTTATAGTATTTTCTGATGACATTACTGGTATCCTACTTTCACCATATTTCCTGTTACACGCTCCTCCTTGGCTGTTACTCTAATTGCCGATTGTGTTATTTTATGAATACCATGACAACAGACATTTTCATATTGCCCATTTCCTCCGTATAGAGAAAATGTGTTCTTTCTGTCACAATTTTTGTAACCTAGAAACTGATTTCTATTCTCGGTTGTGGAAATTTTTTTAATTTTTAACAGTCGTATATGTTGTTCTACGAACGAAGCGACCAGTATTATCAATAGTAATATAACAAGGGCGAGACATACTTACCGATAATTTTGCACACGGCAAGGGTCGAGTGCTGGTTGCAATGAAAACTGTTCCGAGGGCAGTTTTCAACCAGCACGATCACTCTTGGCACGGGCAAAATTATATGTAACTGTGTCCCCCGCGTTTATATTTTGAAGATTATTACACAAAACACATATACGAATTATGATTTAAAATTGATCTAATAATGCCAACAAACTCAAATTGCGTGTTTCTTGCATTTCCATTTCTAATTATGCCACCATCTACGGGGTTGATAATTAGCACTAGGGAAGCTTATCAAGTAATCAGTTCGGGATTGGTTGATTTTCAAAAAATGCATGGTTGTCATTGGATGATATCAGTCATGTAACAGTTGTGTGTAATAATCATTACGTTGTTTTGTTGTGCGGTAATTTCTTTTACGGCAACATGCGACGGAAGTTTACGTAAAATGCGCACCGGTGTGAAACTGGTTTAGCATGCACCGGGAACTGTCAGAATCTTTGTTTACGTCGCTTGCCTTCGTAACTTGGCTCAAGTGTAGAAACTACCATAAATAGAATGAGCATTTTTTGTTAAAATTTATAGCATTCTTATGTACTTATTATTAATTACTAACTTTGTCTTATATACTGGACTACCCAACAAAGAAATTTTTTTATCGCTTTTCAATTTGTTGGAAAATATTTATAAAAATTATTATTTAGAATGGAACGTGGAACGTATTTCTGCCATCGATCAATTATTTTTAACGTTATATAATCTGCGCCAGAATCCCCCACATAAAGATTTAGCTCAGCGCTTTAACTGTAGCACTGCAACAGTTACTAATATTTTTTAACTTGGTTAAATTTGTTACGCGAAGTAATATTTTCCAGTTTAATGTCATCTGTACCATCTGTTAAAGATAATCAAGCATGTTTACCTAATTGTTTTGCTTTCTTTCCGATCACAAGAATGGTATTAGATCGCACCGAAATTTTTTCTGAAATTCCATGTTTGCTTGAAAAGCAAAAAGCGACATAGCCATTACAAGCACCGTAACACTTTAAAAGGTCTTGTGGGAGTTGCACCAAATGGAGTTGTGATTTACTTGAGTTTATTGTATCCTGGTTCCACTTCTGATAAGAAAATTGTACAGAACTGTGGAGTACTTACTATTTTTGAACCAGGAGATTTGATAATTGCAGATAAGGGATTTCTCATTGTGGACATTTTAGCGGCAGGTGTTTCTCTAAATATTCCACCATTTTTGTGCCAACCACAGTTTACTCCTTCTCGGGTAATACAAACCAAAAATATTGCTCGTGCTAGAATTCATGTGGAAAGAGCAATTCGTCGTATTAAGGCATACAAAATACTAAATCTAATACCCCAAAATTTAATGAACTCGGCAACCAAAATCTGGAAAGTGTGTGGCGCACTAACCAATTTCCACCAATAAAGGAAGTTGAAACATATTTTGAAGGCGAACAGTAAAAATAGAAATAAGAGTGTTAATTAACAACTGCTTATTTATTTAAATAAGACATTTTTTTATTATTGTATAGTTGTACATTACTATATGTTAGTTTATGTTTACTCAAATATTCGTTTTGTTAATTACAGAACTTAACTTAATAAATAAAAGTATTTACAAAAATATTGCTCTAACTGCTATCTAATAAAAAATTTCTTATTAATAGTACAGCAATATCACGGAAACAAACGGTGAACGTCATCAAATATTTTGTTATTAATTTAAAGTTACCGTTTGATTCCGTGATTTACCTATAGTTACAATAAATATGATTAACTATAGGTAAATCACGGAACCAAACGGTGCACGTCATCAAACAGTAACTTTAAATTAATAACAAAATATTTGATGATGTGCACAGTTTGTTTCCGTGATTGCTTCCCGCGCTGGGATGAGCTCCATATAGGGGAGGTCAGCTAAAAGCGCGAAGTTGGAATAAACCTTCTCACGAGGTATGTATGCTATTTTACTCACAACATAGTTACACATTTATTTAATTTCGACATTCACTAGAGATGAAAGGCATTTTGTATGATAAAAATTCTTCAAAATTTCTATATTTTCTGCCCATTCTTCTTTTTTTGTAACTGGAATTATTGCTATGACTTGAGGAGTCCAGATAACTAGATACTATTTCTTTTTATGTATTTGGTGTAAATATTCATGGAACCATTTACCACAAACTGTTGCAGTACCTTATCGTAAGAACAAATATAGCCTTTATCATGTGCAATGATTCCATCAAGTTGGAATTGCGATATTTAAATGGATATTTAACTTCCACAAGCTCTTCTTCGTCTACAAGGCCATCTGGGGTGGCCCCAAGGTATCCACACTGATGGAGCCATAGTCCAGCAGATGTCACAGGAAGTCCAGTTGCTGCCCCAAATGCTTCTATTGCATTATTTTCATGTTCTCGCCCCCACCGAATGGCCTATACTCCATCTAAGTTATATGTGCCTGCATAATAAGCGAACTTTATGAAAAAATGTGAAAAATATTTTGCAAAGCAAACCTGGTAGTTTTTTGAAAAGCGATGCAGGGTACCGATTTCTTTTGCAAGCTGCTAGCACCGTACCGAACGAACTGGCTGTTAAACGAAACCTGCGAATAATTAACCACAAGGGATTTTTTTACTGCCCTATGGTTTACTCAAATATAGTTATTGCTTAGGAGAAACATTCACTTTTTGTTCAAAATAACTAATTTTTTCAGATATATTTTGATATTCTGCGAAGAAAATTATATAACTAATCTGCGGAACAATAATATCTTCCTGTGCAGTAAGTCTAGGTGCTAGAAGCCAACTGAATCCTACCACCCCTCCAAACGAATCAAATTTTTCTCTAAGCGTTTCGATCTCTTCCTTGGTAACACTTCTCGTTGAAGCTCGATATTCCTTAGACGGCAAAAACAATTCATCGATTGTTCTCACGTTTTCATCAAGTGCTTTGGATTGTTTAGGCACTGACCAGCTACATGACTGGTCTGTAACTGATGTATTGTAATGGGCAAATAGTGCCAGTGCAGCAACATGATGACATGAAACTTGTCCACGAGGACATGTGCAAGAAGTTGAGGTTATGTTTTTGTCTTTATCGAGGAAGATCTACAAAGTAAAAATATATACTTAGTATTCGTTACTGCTTAGAATCCATCTGAAGCAGCAATCAGTATTTTAAATAATTATACTTTTTAAGCTAAAATGTATCTTACCTGAACATTGTATCGCTTATCTTTCATGCTTGCGTGTACTGTACCATTTACCATTTAATAATGAACAGAAAAAGAAGACACTATTCAATTCAGCAGTATTGGCAGTATCCAATATGAAAGACAGTTGCCTGGAGGCTATCCAAGAATGTCCATAAAACGCTTTCCAGAGGCGAGCGTTTCCTTTCCAGAAACTTTCCATTTGAAAATATATTTTTTGGAACTTTTCCTTATTGCCATTCTCTAGCGTGCTTTTAAAACTTTCTTTAGTGCAACAAAAGTTATTAAATTCGTCCTACATTTTAAATGCGGCATATGCCGCGGGTTTCAGCTAGTATTACAAATAATTCGCGAGAGAAAAGTTGAGCCATCGAGGTCGCCAGACCGAAAGGGATCATTTCTCGAGCGCATTAATTGGAACAACACACGCGTGCCATACAAAATGCTATCCAATAACTGAATAAATATATAAAAACCGTAAATTTTTTATTGACAGCCCTGAAAAGTCATAGTGACAAATTGGAAGCATAGAAAACCAATAATAGTAATAATGACATCTACCGTATAATTTAAAGGAACAGCGTCAGAAGCGCTCTCTCGTATCAATCGGGAACTGATTGCGGGAAATTCAAACAAGGAACATTAGTTAACCACACACATTTTTGTTCTAATGATTATCTGATTCTGTTTTCAAAACTTGTGTATCACGGAAAATAAGTTTTGAAAAATAAATCAAATAATACAAGAAAAATATGTTTTGGCCAAAATATCACAACGAAACAAGTGTAAGAACTGTGAAATAATTTATTGTATTGAAAAAACACACTATTACAAATGTTCTTGTTTCTATTTAAATCTATACTGCGGGAAATAATCCTAAAACTATACCCAAGTTAACACTAGCCAATTGGAATGCCGATGGGCTAAAGAATCAAAGATCCACCTTTTTATCATTCATTTCTAGACACGACATTGATATAGCCTGTGTCACAGAGACACATCTGATTCAAAATGAAAAATTTACGATCCCAGGCTACCGAATCTTCAGAAAAGATCGCGAAACAGGAATAGGCTGGGGCGGAGCAGCTATAATTGCCAAAAATAACCTATTATTGCACCCAGTAGATCTACACAATATTGAAGCAACGGCGGTCAAAATCACATGGACTAATAACAACACGATGAAGCTAATCTGCGGATATAAACCTCGTAACAAACAACTTAAACGAGAAGAATTAGAAAATATATTTTCAAACTCTGACCCCACTGTTCTGATGGGAGATTTTAACAGTAAGCACACCAACTGGGAATGTAGAAAAACGAATCCCAACGGCAATAAACTCAACAACTGTACCTCTGACATGGCAATACAAATAGCGGCACCGTCAGAATATACGTACTTGCCATACCGAAGAGATCAATCCCCAGATATCTTGGACATAGTACTACATAAAAACCTCTCTATTCCAATTAACCAAATGGTTCTGACAGAACTCGACTCAGATCATCTGCCAGTGATCGTAACACTTGGTCTCTCTATGCAACTATACCCGAGGATGCCACGACTAATTAATGGCCCAATCGACTGGAATATTTTCCAAAAAACGATAAATAATCTTCTTACATGCCCAACCAATCTGAACCCTAACGCGGTGATAGACAATGCTATTGAAACCTTCAATCAGAGTGTCTCTAAAGCAATTCATAGTGCTACTACTACTACCAATCGGCCACGCAGGTACCCGCATTACTTAACCCCGCCACCAGTTATACTCAACCAAATTAAAGAAAAACCCAGATGCAGAAGATTATGGCAACGCACCCGGGACCCGGCAATCAAAATTCGACTTAACCAACTAGTAAGAAATGTCAAAGAAAACCTAGATAAGCACAGGTACGAAACATACAACTATTACGTAGAAAACCTCAACCCAGGGGACCCTAACATGTGGCGCGCCACCAAAAAACTTCTCCGACAACCACAGATCACTCCAGCGCTTAGACAGGGCAACAGTGTATACACAGAAGATCAGGAAAAAAGCGAAGTGTTCGCCGACCATCTAGAACAAGTATTCACTCCCACTTATGAGCAAAATAATATAGATCATATAGAGCAAATACAAATGGAAGTCAAAAATAATCTCCCTAACAATACAACACCAATGGAACCAGTCGCGCCATCAGAAATTAAACGGTATATTAAAAAATTAAAAACCAAAAAAGCACCAGGAAAAGATACAATATCTAATATTGTACTTAAAAATCTTCCGTCAAAATCAATAGCCTTCTTAACCGCTATATTTAATGCATGTTTAAGAAGAAACTATTTCCCAAATGCTTGGAAACGGGCACATATCTTAATGTTTCCTAAACCCGGCAAGAAGCACAGCTATCCAACCTCGTACAGACCAATCAGTTTGTTATCCTCCCTATCAAAACTACTCGAACGAGTCATACACCATCGTCTTTCTACCTACCTGGATAATCACAATGTAATACCACAATTTCAATTCGGTTTTCGAAGCGCTCACTCCACTAACCATCAGCTACTAAGACTCACAGAGATCATTGAAAGAGGCTTTGAAAGCAAAAAGCATACCCTCATAGCTTTTATCGATGTTGCACAAGCCTTCGATCGAGTTTGGTGGGACGGGCTACTATACAAAATGCTACAAATAGATGTCCCCTCATACCTTGTTACGGGATTAAATCCTCAGATCGACAAAGGTCGTATTTATTGTCCAAACTCGGGTACAAACTACAGGGTTCGCCGGCTTTCCCTAAAAAATCACAGATCTTAATGTGCTGGAACAGATGTTGTTGCTCCGGTTACTCGCACTTAGCTCAGTCGGGAAGGGGTAGTTCGAAGACTTGAATGAAAAACCGACGGGGTACTTACCCTAAAGCTTGCTTAAAAGAATTGCCAAAGGACGCCACTCGTTTTGATGAGATTAACAGCCCTCGTGGCCCAAAACGAGAAATGCCACAGAGCTTTACCCACGGAGTACTGGGTTGGCTGCAAACTGCCTGCTCCTCAACGTCGCTCACCAAGCTCCCTCCAGGCCGGCTGGTACAAAATGCAGGGTGGCCGTGAAACAGATAGCTTACCTTAAAATTGGCCACCCTCCTAGAAGATCAACACAAAAGAAAACTGACACTAGCCCAAGTCTTAGGGCTTGCTTCTCAAAAGAGACATGTTTTGGCTTTACACTTAGTACAGGTGGCCTTGGCCAATTACGGGTAGAAGACCCCAAAGGTTTCTCAAATGCTACTAATAAAATAGGCTGTCTTTAACAAATTAGTATTTAATAATCAAAACACAATGAATTTCAAGTTGATTTTACATACGGTACACCCTAACTGAAAAGTTATCGGGATCCCAGCCAAAATTAACTTAACTACTAAGATTCAAAATAAGAAACAAATCGTTATACAAAAAGAAATGACAGGGATAATTTCCCAACGGTACACAAATAATGAGACGAAATAACGTCTCCAGCGCCAAAGTTACATAAAATGCTGCACACACTATAGATACGGCACTTCCGCGAAGCACTTAATTGCGCAATCTAATTAAAGTTTGACATTACCTTGAATAGCCAAATCATGGTTATCTGGACATGACGAGGCTGACCTGGTGATTGCTCGGCGACGAAGCTCGAAACAGTGACAGCAGCACCCACAGCGTAGAAGAGGATGGAGTCGGAAATTCGGCCGAAATGGTAGCTGAAGATATCAAAAAGGGCAGCGATGCGGATACGCGACATACACAGAATTTGCAAATGGAGAGTGTGCAATAAAGCACTTACGAAGCTTAATCGAGAGGTGTCTCCTTCAAATTTGCAATGTAGCAGAATGTTTTCCCCACAGACAGGTGAGCGAAAACGTCAAACGAAACTAAACACTTCGCCCCGGAAATTATCATGTCGGCCGCAACGCACCAAAACTAGAATTCAACCCACCAAGACGCCGGAACGGCACAATTAATTACATCACACTTGTTAACACGGAAACGAAATTCTTGACTAAAGCCGCCGGGCACCCACAAAAATTCGTAAAAGTCCAGCACGAAGCTATAAGTTCTTTAACAAAGGGTTCCCCCGATCGAAATCACAAGTTTATAATGGAAAGCTCCCCGGTTCGCGGCACAAGCTGCGAACCGGGGCTGCAAAAAAACACCACGTCTAGTTTACTCAAGAGCTGGGTACAGATTCTTAATTTCAAATCCGGACTCCGCGTGAAGAATACAATGGAAGAAAACTTCGAACTCCAAAACCATAATTTCTATATGTGCGGTTAACCAAGGGTTTATCAAACTTTATTTCCAATGGTCCCAAAACTGGACGTAAAACGCGTAGGCGAGAAAATGCAAACAACGAAAGCCTTCGGCGGCTGAGGTCATATCTGACTTAGCAGAATTCGGGGAAGTCCCGGTTAACAAAGCACAAAGAAAACGGTTCCCACACACTTGCCATGCCACGCACGGAAGTCCACGGGCGTAAATATCAAATTTCAAGAACAACAAAAAGCAATACACAAAACTTAGCGTTAGCCTGGGTTATCAATAATGCAAACCAAAGAATGAATTCACGGACACAATTCGACGAAATCTAAACTGGACGGGAATGCTTTTAATAAACTACGTGCTTCCAAAGACTGTTTACGGGACAAAATCTACGGATCGTGAACGCATTATTATTTGGGCCAAATGGAATTTAACATGTAGCTTTAAGACCCAGGGTTGAACTTTAAGCAGAGCCGTCTTCAGAAATTAACGAGGTCGAAAATGATCTAACAACCTCCTCCAAATTACGCAGTCATTCCTCTCAGATCGAAGTTTCCAAGTAAGAGTAGGCGCGTACTTATCATCAATCAGACAAATAAAATCAGGAGTACCGCAAGGATCGATACTAGGGCCTATACTATTCAACATATTTATGTCGGACGCGCCAACAATACCCAATGTAGACCTTGCGATGTACGCAGATGATACTGCGATAGTAACACAAAATGAAAACATACATCTTGCAGCACAGAACCTTCAACAAGGTGTTGATCAATTAAACAGTTGGTTCACGAGTTGGTGCATTAGAATAAATGCCAATAAATGCGAATGTAAAATCTTTACCCTACGAAGACCGACAGATCCCACCAATATAATAATAAACAACACCTCAATTGTATGGAATCCAAAAGACAGCGCTATTAAATATCTTGGATTATACCTTGACCGCAGATTAAGTTGGAGTTTCCATATCAATAAAAAACTCACCGAATCATATTCAAGACTTGGTATGCTGTACCCAATTTTAAATAAAAAATCACCCCTAAAGATAAAATGCGGAATATTAATCTACACTGCAATAATCAGACCGATAATCACCTATGGCTGCAGCGTATGGAGCACAATCTCCAGAACAAACATGAATAAGATTCAAGTTCTACAAAATAAAATACTTCGTATTATAACAGGCGCAGACTGGTTTGTAAGAAACCATCAATTACATAGGGAAACGGGAGTTCTCACCATACAAGAATTTATAACCAACACTACCAAAAAATTCTACAATAACATCAATCAATGCAGGGCTCAAAATCAATTCACAAACGATTAAAACGAAAGCTCCCAGTAGACTTATTGATAAGTGATAGTGAATAAAACAACAAATTAATAAAGTGCACAGTTTAATCCGCAATCGAGCGTACGTAGTTCCTCAACATAACTTAACAATAAAAATTAGTGAGAGGTGTAATTAGAAACTCATTAGTGCTGTATCAAGTGACAAATTTACGAGTTAACAATACCATGTATAGCAAATATTGCTGATCTGGTACAAAACAATGAATAAAAATCTGTACTGCTAAACGATTTGATCCTGGAACTCGTAGTGAAGGTTTGGTTCTAATTCCATTTTGTCAAAGAGAAGAACACAATATTTGTTTATTGGCTTCATCCTTTTGGTACACCCTTAAGTGCATCAACTATAGCATGGTGGATTCCCGGTAATAATGGCACTCTTGAGAGTAGTTGTAGAGGGGTGACTCTGGACGGTAAAACTGGATGTTCTACTATTTCCAGGATCTAAGATGACGTAGGGTTATCGTATTCTCGATGTTTTATTATATGTGGATCTACCCGGTGATCAAACAATTCATGTTGGTGTTGTTCACTCGCGTAAGATTTTAAGATATTTTAAATTGTGTTTTATTCAAAAATTCATAAATAGCAAAAGAATCTACATTTACCTGAATTTTGAGGCAAAACGTCAAATCACTGCTTTAAACATTTTTCATTGCGGGGTTTTTTAAAATCTTCTTTGACGAAGTGTTTGCTACATATTCACTTATTTTTGAAAATACTAATATAATTTCACTCTGTAATCGTATATTTCGTCGAACTCACAGTAAAAACAGTGCACGTTTTTAAGGATCTGGAAAATGATTACGGGAATCGTATTTATTAGTTATACGGTTAAAAACTGCACATCCAGGCTTCATCATGTTTTTAATTGATAACTTCGAGCAACCAAAAACTTATAAACCAACGAAAAATCATAATTGAAAGTGTACAACAAAAATTAAGCAGATGCTAGAAAACAACACCATCAGCAATAATTAACGTGAACAACTTTTCTTCTGAAAAACACACGAACACACAAGCACGTTTATTTTAGTTGCGCACGCATCTTGGCAGTGTGTTTTTAAGGAATGTTTAGAATTAACTTGAATTTGTCCACTGTATATGCAACCAATTGGACAGACCATGCAACCAGTTTGACAGATTATACAACAACAGCGCTTCTTGCGGACATAGAGAATCTAGCCACCATGACAGTTCCAGTCTCGCCAACTAACGTTTTCTTCTATCTCAGTATTATATTGGTTATTTATGATTGGAAAGTACCGAGAAATCAAATAAATTTCTAATTAGAGTAGCCTGTGATTCGTGTTATATGTTTGATAGTATCGAAGTATATTGTCAGTGTCAAATTCGAGGTTAGTAGGTTAAGTTTTGTTTGTTATTTGACACAAACTGACGCAAAACTTAACCTGCAAATCTCGAATTCGACATAGCTTGACAATGCTACCAGCAATGCAGTAGTGAGTGACATGGTTTTTACCTCACTAGTGGGTTATGGGCCACTTTAAAGGTCTAAAATCGATCTAATAACTAGGAGGTGTTAAAAATAAAACTTTGTATATCACTCATGTGGAATGCATATTATTTAGCCACTCAAGAAAACGTTTTCTTTGGTGACTAATATCCTACACTCCAGACATACAATAATACTTATTCAAAAAACAAGTGTGTTAATGAGAGGGATCAATAGCACTAGCGAACGCGTTATTGTTGAGATAATAGATTAAAAAATCAAATTTAATTTCATTCCAAAAATGTTATACTTACAATTTAGGAATTAATGGTACCTTTGGGTACGTATACTAAAATGGTTTATTAATATAAAATTATTCATTAATTGGGGTCATTAATAAACGATTTTCTATACATTAATAAAATCCATAAATAATCAACGGAAAATAATTATTAGGAACAACAAATACCTAACATAATTTCCTATACAGCGCTTCTTGGCAGTCTATATAGCAAATTGGTTCATCAATTCCACTTGCGCCGTATTTAATGACAATTTCTAATACGTTTTGGTCCATTGAAAATTTTGTTTTAAAATATCGTGACACCATAATTTCTGTATTAAGATATTCCATCCCTGTAAATGTAAATGTTTGCATCGAAGATAGTAGGACAGTTTAACAATGCCCTTAATTGTAATCTAAACAGTTGCGGCCTGCAACATTGTCCTAATGATGGCATTTTGTTATAACTTTACGAGAGGATGAACTCGGATTCGATCTTTTTTTGCGGATAACCTTTCGCAGTACGAACTACTGCAACATTTGTAAAGTTATCCTGCTCTTTCGCGCGTTCTCTCTCTCTAGCTTCTTAGTTCGTATAGACTATTACAACGAGAGCGTGGGCGCTTATCTTAATTCAGCCGATTATTTTTACCTGATTGTTGACTTCATACCCGCAGAATAAAAGATCGACTCCGAGTTTATCTTTCCAGTAATCATAAAATAATTATCGCATTTCACCTACAAATTAAATCATTCTTATTCCTAATATTTTGATCTTCTGAAGTTTGTGATGTAGAAAACCAATATTTATGGTGTAAAAGGCGTCGAAATTTTCTGTTTCCGCACTTATTTCATTTTCGTGAAGAATAATGCGTCATGGTTTTGCAGTTTAAATCTTAATAACGAGATTTCTACAATACTTTTAAGCCCATAAAATATACAAAAGGCTGTGGCTTTCATGTAACTGTTGTGAAATTTATTATTCCACTAGTTCCAATAAATGTTCTTATACAGAAACATTTTGTTTCCATTTGCTATTCATAATCTGTCTTCCCTTAACGCGAGGGCTAATCGAGTACTTCCACCTGGTCCTAATATCACACTTGCTTTTTACTTTCTTTTACGATAAAGAAAGTATTGGATTCACCCCAAAAAATCGAAATTGAGTTTTCAACAGATCTTCACGTTTTAGAGTCCCCTGAACCCAAAAAAACATTTTTTTTTTCATTGGTCTGTCTGTGTGTCTGTGAACAGAATATCTCAAAAACGAAAAGAGGTGTGGCGTTGAAACTTCATATATTTTGTGTACTACGTAGATGCGACAGCAAGCTTTTGAAGAAAATCGCATAACCGGAAGTAGGTGTTTACTCTTGTGATTTTTCAGTTTTTTTTTCGATTTTTTCAAAAACGGCTCTAACGATTTTTTTCAAACTCCACATTTTTAATACATTGGTGTGAGATAGGGGATTTTCCAGTTGAATATTTCTAAAATAGGTTTGTTTTGTTTTTTTTTCCATTTTTTTTATTAACTCCTATTTTAAATAGAACACCCAGTACATTTTTGAATTCAGCTTAAAATTCTAGAGAAAATTTGTGTCTTCAACTAATGCTCTATTTTGTACCGTTTTTGCAGAATTTGTAATTTTTGAAATTTTTTGACAAATGCTTAAAAATGTAAAATCAAATTTTTGGCTAATTACAAGATCACTGTAAAGAGAAGTTGTGTGCGTGTATCACACCAGATTTTTTAAACAAAGCTTTATGCTTTAATTTTTATTAAATTTTATTTAATGACTAGTTTTAGTTGAAATAGGTACCTTTCATGTGGAACAGTCATTCTTAAATATGACTTTATATACTTCTAGACGAATATAAAAGCGTAAATGTCATTAAGTATACATCTACATTATTCAGAAGAAGTTGTGAGGTATTCGAGTGGTTAACAAGTTGTAACGTCATAAATTTCATTTCTAGACTTTATTGCGCCTTCCTCGTTAGGCAACCTTCCTATATGACAACTTCAAACGAATTCTTATATAGAGATTTTTTGTCATCACAAATTGTTAGAGAATTTTTACGTTGTTGTCTTTCGTTTCCAAGATGAATTCCTGATTTCAAGTTGAAAAAAAAAACAAATACAACACAGAGCGTTGTTAATAAAACAAGTGGGACGAGCAGTATGAGAACTTTCTTGGCAAAGTGCTAGAGCCATAATTGTCTCCTTGTGGTTTCTGCTCCACGTGTTAGCAATGCTTTCATGATTGCTGTGTTAAAAGCATCGCGCCCTTACTAAAATAGGCTTTATTGAATTGTAAAATATTATTACCTTTAACTAATCAACTTAATGAGATCCCGGCGGAAAAACCAGTTTTTCTTCTTTTATTACGTAGTGGTATACTCTTTATCAATAAAACGCTCATCTTTTGGTTTCAAAAACTTACGTTTTACCTGTTGGTTTTTGTTGTCATCAGAATTATGTTAGCAATGATACCTATAGAAACTAAATATGGAATTTTAAAAATATTAAAATGCACAAATAAAATTAATCTCAAACATTAGCATTTGAATAGTTGCACTTACGGCTTCTAAGCCCTAACGCCAGCTAAGGCTATTTAGATATCTAGCGACACATCTAATTACCTCTAACTGGCTTGGTACGTTGTGTACTGGAGACGACGTCCATCTTGAACGTTATATTGTATAACTTGTACTAAATGGATTATTTAATATTTAATGATCGTCAATTCTGTTTACTTTTGAACTCACTGATTGAATAGCTTAAATAATTTAGATTTTTATTTGGCTTAATTCCATATCCGTAAGTTAGTTTGTAATAATGTGATTTGTCCTAACGCGAAACGGTTATTTGAAAATTCCCATATACTGTATACACTTTGTGTAATTGACACCGTTAATATTGCAACACATCTTGATAATCCTAATTTTTCTATTATAAACTCTCGTTACGTCAGGTTGCTACGTAATCTTTCTTTATTAAGTCATATATACTTAACGTAATAAATATAACAGTTAATATTGAATACTTGGTTTTATTTTCTCTGTGCTTTCACGTTTTCAAGGTACGACGTATGTGTCCCTGGTCAACGACAAACGATCATCCTACTGTAGCATAACTGTCTTGAGTGGCCTTATCGAAGTATTCGTTCACGATACAGAGCCTGGCGCCTATTAACTGACATCATACTTGTCATTAATAATTTACTTTGTATTTTGCCTACGACCACTCTAACGTTTTATCTTCATGAGCTAACTGTTATTTTACCTGTTGCATAAGGTAATCTTCTGTATTCTAATTTTATTGTGTTATACCTGTCGGTTAATGTGGTACATAACCAGGTGAACAATTATCAAAAATGTCTATTTTTAACATGTTTCTTAAAATTTCCCTTCCCTTCCACCTTGGAAGACTGGGAAAACTTCACGAGGCTGATGTATGATGAGTTGATGACAATGAGCAATGGAGTGGCAAATCATCCATGCGAATAGCGATGAGACGGATTGTGGCTTGATTATAAAGGCCGACTTTGCAGTCATTCTCTCAGCATCAGCGCAGGTACCATGTTAATGATGTTTGTATTACACGTAGGTACATATAAAAATTATTCGAAACGTTCGCAGACTGGCACAAAAAAGGGAAATTGTTCTGCAAGAATTGTCTATTTGCAATACAATCTCTTGCGGTTCAGGAACGTTGAATACAAAGTCGAGCGTTTCGGAATAGCACTTTTTATAATTATGTAAATAAATGTTGCATTTTAGAGCATTCACTACAGTTAACTGGAATATTTTATCTACATATATTTTCTTTTACAACTCGATCATGACATTAATATCATTCATGGGATATCGCCATTTGTTATTCACGTTTATTTTTTAATAAAGTTTTGTTATAAGTACATGTTATATTACTATCTAAATTGATAACAAAAATGCAAATGGTCAAAAAGAATGTATTAATTTAAACAAAATTATACATATTTATAAATACTGTAGAGTTTGAGGTTGTGTCAGTTCGAATTTGCAAGTAGTTTTAGCGGCTAGTTTGTTCACAACAGAGTGAGCTTCGTCGTAATAGGGAGCAAATGTTCTTCTAACGTTGTTTAACCATTTGCTTAGAACAGGCCTTCCTTTTCCTGGATCATAACCAACTATTCCTGAAATTAAAAAAAGTATAAAGTCACTCTTGTACTTCATTAAGATGACGAATAGTAAAATTAAAATGACAAATCAAATCTGTAACCTATTTATTTTCATATCTTTAAAATTAAAACATGCACTTACGAGGCTGTTCTACTTCACTAGCTGCCCAAACATCAGCTGCAGATACCTTGTCGCCAGCAATGTAAGGAGATTGGCTCAGCCATAGCCTCTCCACGTTATCAAAGCAATCGCCCAATTTTCTTTCATAATTCGCAACTTGTTTTGCGTTGGGCGGTTCTCCCGACAGTAAAGGATCAATCCACTATAAAATATTAGTGCAGTTAAGTCGAATATATGCATTTTTGATTGATTTAAAATACAACTATTCTCAAGGGTAATACCACAAGCAGTGGATATATTTTTTACAAATATTTTGTCGTTTCCATGTAAATTATTGCGTTTAAATTTCACGATACAAAATCACATCAAAAATGTCACGAGCCAAAGGCGAGTGACATTTAAATGTGATTTTGTTGAGTGAAATTTGCAATAATTTCTATGGAAATGGCAAAATATTAAAAAAAAATATATCCACTTCGAGTGGTATTTGGGACGACTATTTAACAATATTAATACATAACGATTAACTTTATTGAAAAATAATCCAACAATTTATATAATTATTCATTCTCAATTAAATTCAGCGGAATACTTCCAAAACACAGCATTTTAAAATTTTTAAAACAAGCCACACAGTTTGTTGGGGTTTAGTGTTACGTAACCTAGCGATATCACTAAGGACAGAACATCGTTGCTAAGCGATACTTCGCAACAAGGCTATTTATTTTTTGAGTACGTACATTGTTTTGTGAATATTTTGCATGGTGCCCAATATTCAGTGATATACTGCTGTTATTGGTTGAAAAAAGCAAATGTCTGCAATGTGATTGGCTTATATGTTATAGTGTTGAATAGTCAGTTTAATTGTAGTGTGCGATTTTTAAAATGTTTAAGAAAAAATCTAATACTAGCAGAAGTTAAGAAGAACTGCCTGTGTTAAAGAACAGACATGACTTACCGCCGCTTTGAAGTATAAAAAGACAAAGGTGCGAGTGTTATTGTGTTGCCACTCCAAATATTCATCTACTCTTGCACGAGCCTTACTGTCTTTAGGGTAAAGTTGTTCCGAAACTTGCATCTCATCGGATAAGTACCTTAATATTGCTATGCTGAAAAACACGTGAATTTCTTGAAAAACAGTTTTTGTAATGAGTACATTAGATCTTAACCTGAGTTCCATCTTTTTATATTGACTTCTAATATTCATCGGACGAATTAAAAGTATACACTTTAACTATATGTTACGTATTTATAATAATTACAGATTTTTTATTACTTCCCTTGTTCTTTCAGGATATTGATAACCAGATTCTAATATGTATTTTTTCATTCATTCATAATAGTTTTGCGATTTGATTATTGATAGCGCATACACGTTAAGAGGAAAGCGATTTCAGCAGCTTTGGTTTATTTTCATTTGCCTAAAGTAATAATTAATATTATGTTGAAGTGATTCCTAGCTTTACGCAGCGTTTATTTCTGACGCAAATACAGATTTCAATCTAGAAAGTCCCCCATCGAAGCGCTTGCGGAACCCTGAGAACGCGTGTGGTTTCAGATTAGGTTTGTATTGCTCGGGGGTTTTACGTGATAAGAGCGACGAAGCATCGTGAGAATAAAAAAACACGACTACAAGCGGAATCAAGGACTGATATACAAAGGGCGTCAGACGAACGCTAAATTTGGAGGACTCGGTGCCCAGAGTTTGAAGAGTCAAGACGTGTTTTCTGAGGGTGCCACCTCGGGTGCCTCAAAGTGCTCGGGGTGGGCCAAGTTTATCGAACCCTATGCTAATTTGTGCAAACTACCGATTACAGTGCCGTATCTGTACCGTTTTATAGAAACACTTGTGTGCTGCACTTAGAACAAAACAGACATAAACTTCGATGGTGCGGACAAAGCCCCCGGTCGTCGAGATTTCTTCAAACCGCTGTTGGAAGTTTTTGTGTGAGTGAAATCTTCATTGTAGTTGATGTATATTGTACCTATTACCATTTCTTCACATCATAGCTTGGCGGCGCTCTGTGCTGTTTCGTAAATCGCTTTACGAGGGGAGCTTCACACTTCTGTCTGCATCTGTTCAGCTTCAGGCCCCCCACATAGCTGTAATTTGGGTCTGCTACGTCAGTCGAGGCGGATTGGGAGATTGGGAAGAACTTCGCCATTATATTATAATTTTGCTGTGTTGTATATTTGTCCTATTTAAGTGTTTGGACTCCGTTAATTATTACTAACGCAGCTGAAATTTTATAAATTGGTTTATGTGTCGCCTGCGATGTGCTCTGAGTGAAGAACATCTCGCTTGAGCAATAATGAAACGTGCCCTTCATGCGCGCTAAATTAAAATCTTTCACGTAAGTATCCTTTGCACCAGAGCCCACTGCTGCGACTGTGGACAAAGTAGACTCAAACAGCTACGAGTTGAATCTTCACAGTGGCGCCCTGGGAATTACCGAAATTTTTAATATTAAGTCTTTGTATGTGAAATTTTGAAAAATATTTAAGAAATTGAAAAATTTATTTTTAGCTAAAACTAAAAAAATTAAAACAAGTAAAAAGCACTCGGTGTATATGAGAGGGGCTAAATAGGTTTTTAAGCAAGCACAAATTATTGACGTAAAAAGTTTTTTTGAAAAATCAAAAATAACAATTTTTCTCATATTATGCCGACTTTTTGGCGGACACTGTAGATCTACATCACATCTTCATTGATTGTAAGCAGGCATATGACATAATAATATGGAGAGAGATAGCTAAAGGACTGCAAAAATTATCACATATAATCTCACAAGAGCATTAATTCTTTCCGGAATTTTTTTTGAGTGCGTTCCAACAACGTCGTATTAATTTTCACGAGCGGGACGCGAGGGCAAATTAGGACGTCGTTGGTTGCACGAGAAATAATTTCCGAATATGAATTAATGGTCGAATGCAGATTCGGTAAGAAAATCGTAACGACACAAACCTTAAAAAGAAGCAATCTATACCTACAAAAAATTTCCAAGAAATTTTGTTATTGTCTTGGTTACGGCTCGTGAACTAATTTTTCTATTGGTTATTAATGAGTGTCGTACGATTTTCACTAAAATTAGACTACTGAAAATGTGTTTATCAGGGAGTAAAACTAAAGCAAAGGTGAGAATTCAAGACCAAATCTCAGAAGAATTCAAGATTGAGAACGGGCTGAGGAGGGGGGGGGGGATTTCCTTTCCATAGAATTCGATTTTGAGCTAAACAAGAGGTGTAAAGGCTGCCAATCAACTTCGGAGGTACAGTCTTTAATAGACAGTGCGAATTATTGGCAGATGCTGATAATATATATCTTACCAGAAGAACAAAGTACAACTTAATGATTAGATTTCAGTAAATAATTTATACACCACGTAATCCTGCAAGAATAGAGGCATTTATAGCTCCCAGCGTTAAATTAGAGCCCAAGGCGTAGCCGCGTACAGACCGAAATATTCACAATTAAAACCAGATTTATAATTTTCCTCAATTTTGGCAACCTACGATGTCATTGCTTGTCAAACTTACAAACAGGACTTTGAGCACACTATAATAGTTATTTACGTACCAAGGGAGGTATGAAGATATTTATGACCGAGGCCCGGTGCACAAAAATGTTTGTCTTACTAGTGTTCTTTAATAACTTAAATAATGAATCAAAAAGTAGATGAGCAACCATGACGCTAACGATGAGGGGACATTATGGATCATACTTACCGCATGAGAGGGCGTTATTAATTATAACGCCCGCTCACAATGCCGCGATTGTTATGGACTTGTTTATATATTCCGTAGCGCAGGTATAACTAACAAATAATGTGCCTGTAAGACATAAAATACTTTTTCGAAAGACTGACATCGAAAGTAGATTTTTCTCACTGTCATTTGACAACAGAAAGTTGACATTTGCCGCTGAGCGTGCGTTTTCATCACTTTGCCGCTCGCTGAGCGTTTTGGGTTTCCGCGTGAACAAAATAGGTAGCCACGTCCGAATGTTACCTTGACAACACCCGTCAGTTGTGGAAATAATCGCGTCACATGTCATAGACTGCTCTAGTACTGTTACCTAACTTGATTCTCAATTAATTTTTGCGATAAAATAAAATTTGATATTTTCCTTTAATAATATGCTCGGTCGTCGAAAAAATAGTATGTATGTTTCGAGCTAAAAGTGCGCTTGTCGCTTTTGCATGATTGCTGGTTTCGGCTTCGTCTCAACCAGCAATATTCATGCGCAAGCGGCAATAATGCACTTTCAGCTCTTAACATACAATATACTATTACGGTGAGCTAAGCGCCACTACGCAGGTAGTAGTTAGTTATGTACCAAGGACATTACATAACTCAAGGGCTCCGGCCCGTGGGTTTGTAATTTACTCAAGGGATATAAATACCAAGTAATGCCCGTGTCGCATACAACGTATTATGTTTCACTTTGAATACGTAAATAAATTGGAAAGTTTGGAAAACTTTAAAAAATCGGTTCAAAACGCCCTAGGGTATCGACAGGGGGTGTAATGAGTATTTCCGCTCGTTATGAGAGGACATAATGAGCGGGCATAATTATTACAACCGCTGTTTACACCCGACGGCGTTATGGGCAGCTTTATACACTTCCCATCACATATATAAGCAACAAATAATAGATAAGTGGAAAAGCATTTTATGAAAGACCAGGCGGAATTGGTCTTTTTACCTATAACCACTTTAGAGCCCAAGAGCCACAAAGTACTTTATGGTATTCTGAATCGTAAACATTTATTTACCGAACTCTGTTTTTACGCTAAGCCTGTAATAGTAGTTTACGTAAAAAGTCTGGAAAGAACATCATTACAGAACGTGGAGGCAAATTTCAGTCCGATGACGAAGATGAGGCCTGAAAGCCTGCAAGTCCTGTAAGGGGCAATTTCAGATGAGTTACGTACAACATTTTTTAAACGCCTGTGTTTCTCCTTAATTTTACCTAAATATTGAAACATTACAATATCAAACAAGCATTACACCTTCGTAAAAATTTAAAGATATCTGCAGTCGATGGCCTTAGTAATCACAATCAACAAATATTGCAAACTATCAAAATGCCACTTTTCCAAAATAGTCCCGCAAAAAAAAATCCAAAATCGTCCTGTGAAAAAGTACTTTCCAGGCTAAAAAGTGTACATTATTATGCCGATATTGAACATATAACGGTTTAACGGTTTAAATTGTGAACATTCCGGTCTTAGTAATAGTAATTTACATCGCAAGGCCGTTACTTGGAAATTCACATTCGAGCACTGTATCTAATGAGCGAGCGATAGCGTGCTTGTTATCCGCATGAGCACGTAAAGTTCTGATAACGGTCGAGCATTGTACAATGTTTTATGATATTCTTAATCGTAAGTCTTTAATAAAAAATGCTTAAATTCAAATGAAGCTGTTTTCTTTACGGGCTAAGCCCGTAAAATACTGCATTCACACCGTGCGTAACCACCTTATAATATTAGAGCCCGCGGCTTCAAATTTTCACACCACAAACGCCTTCTTATTCCCTTGGTACATAAATAACTATAATATTACTAGAAATAGTTAACGCAAGTTTGTGTATTATGTTATTAAAACAAATAACGAATTCTACAAAAATGTTATCAATTTGAAAAAAAAAGCTTTTATCAAAATTACTGCTAATATTATATTACTCTCGTTCATTAGTAAGTCGTGTATTTCTTCCAAGTAATCAATACTAAAAGACCAAAATAACTGCAATTGTTTGTTTAATTGTAAAAGTTTCGTATATTAATGAAACGAACACTTACAGGTTTCATTGGCGTTCCTTTACTTGCTCAAGACTTAGTTTAGACGTCTCAAAATCGTAAAACGACATTGCATTAGTTGAATGGTAGTATAACGTCAAGAGGTGATTTAATACTTTTTTATGGTAGGAATATCTGTGTTATAAATTAAAGTCGTCTCTTCAGGTAATTATTTATACTACAAATAAAATGTCCATTCACTACTACTCGTACAAGCTAGTCCAATTGTTTTACGTTTAATGGATTGATTTTTGTGCTACTGTTTGCTCTTCAGTGTCGGGGATTTAGGGCTGGCTTTAATAACTTTTATATTTCTTCAGGCATAGTGCATTTGAAAATTAACTGAATTGCCCGTAATACTTTACAGAAGGTAAAGGTGGCAAGGTTAAAATTAATTATGTATCGTGAACCAGGGGCGGCTCGCTATAAGGAGCCAAGCAGCCATGGCTCTACTATAACAAACCAGTTTTTTACGATTTTTTTATTCTGACAGAAACGTTTTACTTATTTTGCAACACTTTTCTGATTTTAAAGTTTAAACCAAGCGTGACTAAGTTTTATGTCATAAATATTAGGTAACTGTACGATAAACGCCGATTGCTTCGACGGATGCATCGGTGCCAGATCGAAGAGGCTCCTTAGCTCTTCGACTTATAGTCTGCAGCGGGTACAGAGTGATAAGCAGTAGGTCCCAAGATAAGGGTATTTAACTTTCAATGGGAGCCGCCTCGGTTTAGGCTCAAGCAGTCTCAGCTGCCCCAGTCTGCAATAGAGCGTGTGTCGAGTGATATTTGCTTACAACTTTCGTACGTAGATGTCTAATAACGAAGCGTCGTGCGTAATGCCTGTATGTTTAAAGGCCGTGTGTAATAATTTTCTATATACGTTGAAGTTTTCGCTATAGTTATTTACGTTAAAAGGCCGGAAAATTACTTATTAAAAGTACGAGTATAGATGTTTACGGACGAGGCGAGGAACGAGCCGAGTCGGAATTTGCAAACGAGTAATTTAATAATATTTTACGGCCGTGTATCGTACAATGTTTTATTTCATACTGTTTTATACAACATGTTCATTAAAGAAGTCTATAAGGGGCGGCTGTGGAAATTCAAACGTATGAATATGTTGGTGGCACTGTAAGACTATGTTAAATTCGAGGTTAGCAGGTTAGGTTTTGCATTAGTCTAGTCCAAACTGACGCAAAACCTAACCTGCTAACCTCGAATTTGACATAGACTTACAGTGTCACTAACATATTATTCAGCAGTTGTCTAGCAACACTTTCCGGCTTTGTGATGTAATGTTCCACTTTTCGGACTCAAATTAATGATGTACTTAAAGTCATATTTTCCGGACAGTATGAAATAAAATAATTACCGTTACTTAAATTATTCTATGATTACTAGCAACCAGTGAGACAAATGTCTCATTTAATAAAACAAAAAAGACCGTTTTTCAAATAGAACGCGTATTAAATAAAAACGTGATTTCTCGAAAACCGGAAGTGTCACGTGACTGAAATTCGGTTCCTGACCTGACATGACCATTCCAAACATATAACTTTCATAACTTTTTTCTCTATCTCTTACGGTTTGGCTGCTGAAACAGCGTCCCGGACAGACAAGTCTATTAGATAAAGGATACTAATGATTTAATGGTAAATTATGGCACAACTTGAAATAATATACGTCAATTACGCACATGCATCTATGTAATATGTGAGCAAACGAAAATGAAATAAAGCTGGCTTTGAAAATTGAAACATATGTTGATTATTAATTCAATAAAAAATATCCTAAAATATTCTTCTGTCATGTGCAACTTACCAACAAAAATCCAATGCCAACTTTCATGCAAAATACGTATGAACCTATTATACATGGTGCATTAAGCTTTTTATTGTGCTCGGAAGTACCTCCTCCTTAATAAAATTCACTTAAACACCTAGTAGTGTAAATATCTATCACTAATTAGGTCTGTTTACTACAGAACGCATTTTATACGCTCGGCCGAAATAACTTGTGTTGTTTCCATGAATACAAACGCTACCCGTCTTGACTTATATGTTAGAAACTATTAATAAAAATATCGTAGAAATTACAAACTGCGTACCTTTCGGTCACCGTAAAAGACCCGTGCTTAATAACGGGCACTTTTCGAAAACGAGAAACGTCATTTGCATATTCATTTGTTAATTGCTCAGCTGAAAACCAACAAAGTTATAATAGAGAGCTCTCTTATCGTTGCCGTCGGCCCACTTACCTTTGCGCAAAGAAACGAGACAGTTTTCAAAGGGAATTTTCGAGGCTTTTAATAGAACAAATAGTGATCTAGAGGGCGGCGACAGGAAATCGTAGTATAGTTTTAGAGACATTTGTCGCCTTTAATTTGAATGAACAACCAGGTGCTTCTGCCTGCTGCCGGTGCCCAACTAATCTGTTCAAAGTACAACAGTACAAGTTTTATCTGATGAGTTATTCGATATTTGTGTTACATGCGCTGTTGCCATTTATCGAACTATTATGATACTGTAAACATATTTTGTACTATAAGTCGACTATGACGTCATTGGGGAGTTATTTTAATTAGTTTTTCAGTAATCCATAATTTATCTATTGTTAAAAACTAAAATAATGATTTTAATTAAATGGTATGTTTTTGTCGATTTTTCCTAGGTCTAGCTTTGCTGTTCCTGTCTTGTGTTCTTGTTTCGTCTACTCTCCTTCTAAGTCTCTCCTTTGGCATCCTGTTAATTTGTCCCAGCCATCCCAGTTGTCTTTCCTGTATTTTTGTTATTATCGGTTTTTTCTGTAATTGCTCCCTTTGTTTCTGATTTTATTCTTTCTCGTCTTTCCCTCTATTTTTCTTAGTAATCTCATTTCTGTTGCATTTATTTAGCTATAGTTTCTTTTGTATAGGCACCACGTTTCACTTCCCTAAAGTAAAGATGGAAGCACTACATTTTTTATCACTTTTGCTTCTTATTTTTGTTACTTTTCCTTCGCCTAAAAAATTGTTTTTAAAACCTTAAAATGTTCTTCCAACTGTACATGCTCTGTTTTGTCTTCCATTTCTTTCGATTGTCGCCTCCAAATATTTAAAGGTACTCACTTGTTCGACTCTTTGACCTAGCCTAATATTATGTTTTTTCTTTTGTTGTTATAATGATAGTTTTTGTTTTATTTTTGTGTATATTCATGTTTATCTTCTTTAATTCTACGTTTAAAATATTGAGGTTGTGTTGCAAGTTGCAAGTTGCTTTCTGTGTCTGCTACTATAGCTGTATCGAATAAAAGTTGTTAGGTTTATTTTTTCATATTTCAGTATCTTAAATGCATAGATCTCATCTTCTGTCTAACCCCCTTAATTGCTTCATCCGCAAAGTCTGAAAACAGTAATGGGCTGGATACACATCCTTATTTCATCCTTCTTTTGTTACAAACTCTTTCGATTGTTCGTTTTGCGTTCTTACTATATTAGTTGTTTTTTCATACATTACTTTCAATACTTTTATTATTCCTTTGTCTACTGATCTTCTATCTAGACATTCGCATACAAATTTTTCTTTTACTATGTCGAAAGCCTTTTTTAAGTATGAAAATTGAGTCCTGTGTGCTCCTTCCCCTCCTGAACTTCTTCCAATGTATTTTCTAGTTTTTCTCTTAGTCATCATTCCAATACACTTGCTAGGATTTTTGCTGGTATGCTCATTGACCCTATAGTTTGCATAGTTTCTTGCATTTCCCTGTTTGTGAATTGGTAGGATAATTCCCAATTCTATTCTTTTTGTGGTTTTCTTATTTTAATAATATCATCTAGTAAGTTCCCTAGCATTTCTCTCTCTTGTTCCATATATTCGATCATTTTTGCTGTTATTTGGTTAATTCCCAGTGACCCACCTACCTGAATATTTGTTATGGCTTCATCCAGTTCAGTTTGTGTGATTTTTGGTAGTCGTTATTTCCTTCTCATTTATTCTTTTGTGCCTTTCACTTGTTTTTGCTAGCTATTGGTACTGTTGCCTCCGTCTCTCTATTATATTCATCGTGATTATGTCTCCATCTTTGCATTTTATATTTTTCATATTATGTGCTTTTCTCTTGTAGTTGCCATGGTGTCCTATAAAAGATTTTTTGGTTATCTCTAACTTTTTCTTTCATCTTCGGCCAAATTTTCTCCATGATTTCCTTTTTGCTTCTTTTATTGCCTCTTTTACTTTTTTCTCTTTTCTTTGTACTTCTGGTTTTTTGGTAGTTAGATAATTTCTCCCTTCCTTTTTTCTCTGCGATAGTCTTTTGTAATTCTTTGGTCCACCATTCCGCTTTTTTTACATTGATGTTTATCACTTTCGATATAACGCAGCTCTCCTTTGCGACATTTAGTATGGCTTCTTAGAGGATTGTCCATTTTTTCGATCTGTTACCTTTCTTTGTTTCTGTATAGCGTTTCTTGGTAATTATTTCTATATGAAATGTTGTTTATCAGCTTATGGCTTTTTATTTTCTCCTTGATTTTTTGTCTTCTTTTGTCTAACTTTTCTTCGTCTTTATTTTTTATCTTTATTTTTACTATCTAGTGGTCACCAATTTTTGCTTGTCTTGCACGTCTTGTATATATCTCAATTTCTGTGTATTTACCAGGAAGTAATCAATTATTGATTTTTCATATCTGCTATTTTTTACTCTAGTATAGTTGTACATATCTTTGTGCTTAAATATTGTGTTGGTAATTACTAGATCATTTTCTGAACACAATTCTGTACTTAATTCTGTCTTCATCATTGTTTTTAACTCCCTCTTGTAATATATCTATAGCCACACTTGCGGTGCCAAAATGAAATATATCTAGCCCCACTGAAGGTGCCAAAATTGTAATATAACTCCTTCTCGCGGTGTTATTCCAATTAATATCAAGTCCCAACTTGTGAGTCAAAATGTAATAGCTCCCAATTTGAAGCTTTTTTTAATATCAAATTAAATATACCGTTTTACTAATTAATAAAAGAGAAATACTATCAGGTACAGGACACTTATGTACTTATCTTACTTCTTAATGCAATAAATAGGAATTGACATAACACCTAAATCAATTTGACATTTAAAATTATGTCATGTGATTATTATTTTTTAAGACCTCGAATAGTCAGTTTTACAAGCAATGGGACTCATAACTCCCAGCTGAATGGGTTAATCTTCAACTAACAACTTTCTCTAATAGTTAAAGACTGAATTACTTTTAAAATATAATAACTATTTGATTTTATGAATCAAATACAAGTTTCAGGCACTTCACAAAGTTAAATTCATACGTTCAGTTTGTTAGTAGCACATTCAAGTTTGATCTGACATTACAAAATAAAATACATATTGTGAAAAATACTTTAATCAAATGTTAAATTTATCCAAACCTAATTAAATGAAAATTCTAAAAATAATCTAATTCCAATAGGTGTAAATTTCAAAATATAATTGTCGAAAACGTCGAGTACTAGAATCACTATTGAATTTAGAAAAATAATGCTTCTAAATTAATTTGTAAATATAATTACAAAATCTTAACGATTTGTCGCTTCAAACTTGCTTTATAATTTCTTAATATTTTGTAAGAAATGGGCACTAACTTTCTGAACTTTTATCTTGTACCTGAATGCTCTACCTCAGCTGCTACCTGCATAAATTTTAGTCAGCAAACACCTCCTTTGGTTGTTCCCGACCAAATCAAAGCTCGTTGTAACTCTTTGAAAACTATATTACTTGGATAGACAGTTCAACAGCGTACCACAACACTCACTTTTATTAGCTTTACTGGTTTCGTAATATACCACGTTAAATGGAATCAAAAAGTCTTGAATTATATATTTGAATAATATTTGTGACTTGAAGTCAACTGTGATCGTAGAGAATGCTATATTACTACTACGTATCAAATCAGCAATTATTGTTTTTCACAATTAATGGGAATTTAACCCTTAACGTGACTATTTCTCGTAGATTTCTATTCAAGTTATTTTGTTACTCATAAAATATAAACAACCCTCTGGTTGTCCTTACAACCCCGCCAGTTAAAACATACAACTGTTATATCACATAATACCCATTAGATCTGGATATAATTATTTAAATTAAACGTATCATACATACGGTATGCTGTATTACACTCTCCTTCTTTTCCCATTATCATCTTATTGCTGTATTTTGTCTTCCCACTCACCCATTTACATTTTCATATATTACCGTTAATGTGCATACTTCTTCGCCAATCAGCTTTATTTCCCTGACCAATATTCGTTCATTTGCATACTTTTCTTTTACTATGTCCTTCATTCTATTTGGTGTTATTATTAGACCAACTTCCAAACTTAATGTGGGGATTTACTCTCAAGAAATGTAACCTAAAGTTGCAGATATCATAACTTCACTAGAAAGCAGACACTACGATTAATAGTGAACCCAATTGCAACTACACTATACATAAATAAGTAGAAAGATTCAAGGAAGTGCACTACCGTATTTAAAATTTAGTGTATGAATCGCGGTTTTGATTAAAATAAAATAAATAAAGTGCATTTTTAAGTGTGAAAATACATTCTATTATATTTTATAAACTAAATTTTAAATACGGTACTGCACTTGCTTGAATCTTTCTGCTTTTTTAGCATATTGTAGTTGTAATTTAGTTCAGTATTAATTGCAGTGTCTGCTCTCAAGTCATGATAACTACAATTATAGGTTACATTTCTTGAGAGTAAATCCCCACCTTAACGAGCTTATAGTTATAGAGGATATTGGCACACACCATTTTTTTGCCTATAAGCATTTTTTCTTTTAAATACCTTCGCGCTGGGTTACACTCTTCTACAGAGGGTGTTCAAAATTGTCATTTTACTGAACACTGGAAAATGCCATTAAAGTGAAAATTGGCAGATATGTTTTACCAACAGCAGATTTATTTATGAAATGTTATTTAATTTTTACGTATTACTTTAAGGGGTTGAAATTAGCAACTCTTATAATATGTTTTTATTAAACGTTTTTAATGGATTTGATTATAAAAAATATGTACTCAGAAGCACGATTTTAAAGAAAGTGTTTAACTCTTTTAGTTTTTTCGTAAAGATCACACTTTTTGTGTAAAAAGGCATTTGGCTGATTTGATAAAAAAACTACAAGAGCTAGAAACATTTTTAAATAAACAAGGCTATTAGTACATATTTTTGTCCGTTAAAGAGATTCAATATAACTCTCTTTAGGAGGGTGTAACTTGGCGGGAATGTATTTAAAACAAAAGTTGTTTCAACATCCTCTGTAGAAACTTCCTTAAGTTTGGTGCAATATATTTGAAACTCTACGTATGCAAAGCGATATAGAAATAAGTGCTTTGATTTTAACTAAGTTCACTAAGTGGACTAATGAACAGAATTGCCTGGAGGCTGTATCAGGATTCCGTTGCTTTGCGCTGGTTCTAGCCCTCAAGCACGTAAACAAGACTGTGTTTACGTTTTAAACCAATGTAGTCAATGGTACTTGAAAGGGACGACAATAAACCACCCCAAGAGACGCAGCCTCACGTCTCGATGATATTAGGCTTGGTATTAGGGTGGCGACGTAGTGAATGAATCAGACATTAAATGCAGATTGTTTTATTACTAAAATAAACGGTGTATTTATACAAAACAAGAATGCTTAACTAAGTAACATATCAAAGTTCATAATAGTGTAGTGTAATGGAACGCGTTTAAAGGTACGAAGATGACAATTCAGCATAATAAGCTTTTTATAGTTCCGCATGGGTTTGCAGGAAGGTGCGATGAACTTGGCTTTACTAGGTCGCATACTGAGCGAAAGGCCAAGTTGCAGTTTACTGAAGTGGTTAAACTCAATGCTTGCGAAACAATATTCGTTTGTTAATATTTCGTAAATGGGAACTGAAATTTGCCTGTTTTTTTATTAAGATTAAAATAGATCTCAATTAAATATAAACTTGTGAAATTATGAAGTAAAACTGGAGGTTAAAACTGCTTGTTTATGAAATCAGAATTACATTTAGAACTTCTGACTGGTTTCGTAAATTTTGTTATTAAAATTTATGTGTGTTTAAATCAAGTTTAAACATATTGCCAATTTTAGGCTGAAGAAAAAGAAAAAAAAACTATATTGTTTCTTCCACATTAAGAGTTTTTAGAGGATATTCTTCTACAGCTGACTGGCGTTGTTTGGATTGATGCTTCCTTCGGTTGATCCTTTTCCGAATGTAGTAGAAGGCTCCTATTAGAGCAGCGGCTCGCAATATGCTGCCGGTGATCCCGCTGGATAGATAGGAGTGGTGGCGGATGGTTTTCCAAGTAATGTCTTTTAGGTGCTGCTGGAATTCCAACTGTGAAGTTTGTAGATCCTCGAAGTGGTCTGATTGTTTTAGTACTGGCTCCTCTGCAATTTCTGAAAAGGAGTTGGGCGTTATTGTGTTGGTAAAATTGATGCTGACGGCCTTGGAATATCCTGCTAGGGGTTAACGTATTCTTTGCAGTTTGGATGATGCAGTCTGACGAGATTTGAATTACACCTGTAGTGTTGACAGTGACTTCTTCCCTATTGCCACTACAAGTGATAGCTATTCGGATTGGCTTGTTGACTACGAACATCCAGGTGTTTTCCATGTATAGTTGTTTCCAAATAATGGACTGGATCTGATGTCTTCGTAGGCTGCATTGACTAATTTCTGTTCGATGATATATATCATCAATGATGCAATTTGGGTTGTTTTCAATTCCTTTCACGACTGTTGGACTGCAGATATAAGTGTTTGGATTAATTTGGAGATTTTCTTTAAATTCCTCATCTGTCTCTTGAAAATACATTTGTAGGTTGTAATCCACAGCGAAGATCCCTCTTGGTACGTCGATCACCCAGTAGGATCCATTGTTAATTTGGAGAGGAATTGGTGTCACTTTGATTAAGGTATATTCAGTTTTTTCTACTATGATGAAGTATCCTTGCACGTTGATGTAGATGTCATCATGTCCGATGTCGACCTTTAGGATTGGGGTCGGTAAAATTTCTAAGTTTGGCGAGAGTTTACTGGTTGCATTTGCGAAGATTTGCTTCATTTGGGCAGGCGTGATTAACTCGTAAAAATTACCTTGTTGGAAATGAACGTTCAAAATGTTTGTATGGTAATTGCACAGCACACTAATAACATTGGTGGCGACTTGGTAGACACTGATGATGTGGATGTTTAATCGGTTGGAGTCGGTTGCCTTATACCATTTGTCCATGTTGTTGATTTCCCTGATTCCTTGGTTCAGCTTCTCTTGAAAATGTTCCAGCTTCTGATTGATTCGTTCTTCGGTTTCATTAAATTTTGAAAGTGCTGACAGCAAGAATTTGGATTGTTGACTGTCTATTTTTATTAACTCCTGTTGATTTTTGTCGAGTCTATCAATATCTTGATAGACTTCGTCATTTACTCCGAAAATTGACGTGAGTACAGTCCCAAGTACTCCTCGTTTCTCTCGTCTTGTTATGATATCTTCCATGCCAGTTTTAATCCATTCCATATGCCTTTTTTGTTCCAGAAGACGATGCACCAACGTCTTGCATAATGTATCTTCGGACAGTTCTTTTGCAGAGTTGCAGAGGTCGTCGAATTTGTCCACCATGTCGGTAACTGTTTCGAAGTCTTCTTCGATCTTCCCCCTCTCGAACTGGATTTCGATCCTGAATGTTTCTCGTTCAATCTTCCCGTGTCCAGTATGCTCTACATAGTACCCGCTGTCTGGTTTTTGTATGTTGAATTCTGCCTTACTCAACGTATTTGTAGTAAGCAGAGTAAGTATGAGTAGAAGCATTTTCCATTTGGACGAGACAGTTTTCTTTGGTACTGGGAATGATTGTGTGTGGGTGCTGTTAGCCGAAATTTTCTCTTCAGACTCTGGTTCCTGCGATTCTTCGTTAGTTGGTAATGGAATGATACTGCCTATGGATCGTTTTAATTGATGTCCTCCTGCTTTCTGGATGGTTAACTCTCGTACGGATCCATCGGCTGCAGGATGAATGTCGGTAACTCTCGCTAAGGGCCATTTACTAGGATTGATATTTTCTTCTTTGATTAACACTAGGTCACCAATTTTTATGTTCTCCACCGGTTTCTTCCATTTGTTTCTTTGCTGTAATCCATGAAGGTAGTCTGAGCTCCATGATTTCCAAAAATCTTGCTTGATTTTTTGGATGAATCTCCAGCGATTTGACAGATTTGTTGATATTGGTGTGCTGATTGGGTCCGGTGGTGATATTATCTCTCTTCCTATCAGGAAATGGCCTGGTGTCAATGCAGTGTTGTCTTCAATATCTTTACCTTGTGTGCACAGAGGACGTGAGTTTAAGCAGGCTTCGATTTGGCAAAGCAGAGTTGTCAATTCTTCAAATGTTAGGGTAGCGTTGCCAATGGTTCTCTTCAGATGATGCTTCATTGATTTTACTCCTGCTTCCCATATCCCTCCGAAGTGTGGGGCTACTGGAGGGATTAAGTGCCATTGGGTACCAATGGTGGATAAATTTTCTTGGATAGCTGGGCCTTCCATTGCTTGACGGATCTCCTTGTCCAAGACCTTTTTTGCTCCAACGAAATTCGTTCCGTTGTCGCTATAAAGGTGTGCACAGCGTCCTCTTCGGGCGATGAACCTCCTGAAGACTGCTAGGAAGCTGTTAGTTGTCATGTCTCTGACGGCTTCTAAATGTATTGCCTTGGTTGATAGACAGACAAAAACAGCAATGTACCCCTTGGATGAAGAATGCCCTCTTCCCTTGGATGTCCGAATTTGTATTGGACGGGCATAGTCCACTCCTGAATGGAAGAATGGCGGGGTTGAATTGACTCTGGTTGGTGGAAGATTCCCCATTAATTGCTGGGCTGCCTCTGCCTTGAATCGGATGCATCGAAAGCATTTCTTGATGCTGGAGCTGACGGCTTTCTTTGCGTTGATGATCCAATATTTTCTTCGGACATAGGACAGTGTGAGTTTAATGCCACCGTGTAAGGTGCGTAAATGTGCCTCATGGATTATTAATTTGGAAACATGATTGGAATAAGGAAGGATAATTGGGTGTTTTTCGTGGTAGGATAAGGTTGAATTTTCTAGTCTTCCTCCAACACGGATGATTCCATGTTGATCGATGAATGGATTGAGATTCGCGAGTTTGTTGTTGGAGTCCACACATTTTCTCTTTTGGAGTTGAGATCCTGTTGCCCTCAGAATAGGATCACTTCCTTGGACGACCTTGATGAGTGTGAGGATGGTGTCTTCCATTTCTGTAACTGATAGACATCCTGGTTGAATGGGAAGACGCTTACACTTGTTGATGAATCTTCGGCAGTAGGACACGACTCGTACCATTCTTGTCAGAGACGCAAAGCGATGAATAATTTCGTTCTCGTCTTGATGAACTGTAGCTTGAGGCACAGTGTAACCTTTTGCTTCTCCATTGGTTGTTGCGGTGTCTGGTTGACACGGCCATAACTCTTTGTTTATTAACCAACTTGGTCCATCCCACCATAGTACATGTTCCTGTAATTTCCCTGGACTAGTACCTCTGGAGATGACGTCTGCAGGATTTTCTTCGGACTTGACGTGGTTCCAATGTTGAGCCGGAATCAGGTGGTTGATTTCGGCTACGCGATTTGCGACGAATGTCTTCCATCTTACTGGATCTCCCTTTATCCATCCTAGTGCGACCATGGAGTCTGTCCAGGCGAAGGTAGATACCTTAGGAATGTCCAGTGCTGTGATTACCCGTTGTAATAGATTGGAAAGTAGTACTGCTGCGCAAAGTTCAGTCTGGGTAGGGTTGTCTTTGCTCGAGCTGGTGCCACCTTGGATTTTGCTATTAATAATGATACCTTGGATTGGCCTGATGACGTGATGACTCTGGTGTAGACCACGGCTCCAATAGCTCTTTCGGAAGCGTCACAGAATCCATGCAGTTTCATTTGGGCTTCCCTTTTGGTAAAAAGCCAACTTGGTAATGTAATTTCTTCCACTGATTTGATTTGAGATTTGAACGTTTCCCATTTGCCCTGGATACTTTCTGAAACTGGGTCGTCCCACTTGATATTTTCGAGCCATAGCTCTTGGATGAGTAGTTTAGCAGTGATAATGATGGGTGCTAACCAACCCAATGGGTCGAAAATTTTAGCGACTTCGGATAATATGGTGCGTTTTGTGGATTCCTTTTGCTTCACATCCACCTTGAAGCAAAACTCGTCTTCATATGGAGACCAATGGACGCCCAATGACTTCTTTACGCCGTCCTCACTTATTTCGAGGTATGATTGCTCCTTCAATTCTTCAGGTAGTTCTTGTAGGATGGCTAATTCATTACTGCACCATTTATGTAGGGTGAAACCTCCACGTTTTAATAAGGAAATTAACTGACCTTGCTGCTTGATTGCTTCTTCTAAAGTGTCGGCTCCGGATAGCACATTGTCCACATAGAAATCTCTCTTCACAACTTCTGCTGCTAATGGAAATGAATATTTCTCGTCCTCTGCTAATTGGTGCAAAGTTTGGATGGCCAGATAGGGAGCTGATGCGGTTCCATAAGTGACCGTGCATAACCTGTATTCCCTGATTGGCTGTGATTGATCGAATCTCCATAAGATTCTTTGATACTCCTGGTCTTGGCTGTCCATCTTGATTTGTCGGTACATTTTCTCAATGTCCGCAGAGAAGACGACCTTGTGAGTCCTCCATCGGAGTAGAATGTCGACCAGCTCTTGCTGAAGTTTCGGTCCAGCATACATGACTTCGTTTAAGAATTTTCCATAAGATGCCTTGCTCGAAGCGTCGAAGACGACACGGAGCTTCGTTGATGAACTTGCTTCTCGGATTACGCCGTGGTGTGGGATGTAATACTTGCCACTGTTTTCCTGTTTTTTTCTACTCTTTTCATATGTCCTAAATCCAGATATTCTTGCATGAATTTCTTGTATTGGATTTCTAGATCTTGGTCTTGTCTCAGCTTCTTTTCCAGATGTAATAGTCTCGCCAATGCTGAGGGTTTGGACTTTCCCTTGCTCACTGGAGTTTGCTTGAATGGAATCTTCACTATGTATCTTCCATCTTCGTCTCGCTGCACTGTGTCTGTGAATTTATTCTCACATACCTGATCGTCTGGGGAAATTTTTCGTTAAGTGGGAACTTCTTCTATGTTCCAGAATTTTTGTAACTGCTCGTCTTCTTCAATTTTGGCAACCATGGTGTTGACTTTAATGCTGTCGTTATGTTGTCTTCCAATGGTTCCAGATAAAATCCAGCCCAGTTCGGTATTTTGTCCTAAGATGCCAGCCTTTGTTTTAGTGATTCCTTCTAGAATTATTTTGGAATATTCTTCGGCGCCTAGAATTATATCTATAGGGCCAGGTTGGTTGAAGGTTGGATCGGCGATGAAAATATTGCTCCAGGAATTGATATTTATATTTGGGATGGGTGATGAAGGCATGGCTTTGGTAAGTTTAGGAAGTACTAGTAAATTGACAGGTAGGGAAAAGTTACTTGAAAATCTAGGTGTGATCAAACCTGGGATTTTCCATTTAGCAATTTTTGGCTCGCTGTTCCCGATTCCTGTTATTTCAGCTCGAACTTTGATCCTGGGTAACGCCAATAATTCGGCTGATGCTTCCGTGATAAATGACCCCTGAGACCCGGGATCTATTAATACTCGTAATAGATGAGTCATCCTGGATGCTGCCTTTACTTGAACCATTGCTGTGGCAAGTAGGACTTGGCTCCCCTGTGCGCCTACATTGGCGGTGATGATGTCCGACTTCGGCTTCTTCTCTGGAGCGTTGGAAGTCTTCATGGCTGCTACATGAGCTGAAGTTCTCATCTTTTGGGCAGGGAGCGGCCTTGATGGTGGCTGCGCCTTATGATCAGTGTACGATGCGGGAAGCGACAGATCCTACAATTAAAATAAGCACGGCATAGTATATTTGAATCGTGCCGCAAGCATCGATAGCACAATCGATAGGTTTTTACTGCTTCTTGTTTATCATGGGTAGGTAGCCTCTGGAATTGACTACAGTTGTCGATGTAATGATCTCCATCGCACAGCTTGCAATGTAAGGATGCTGAAGCGTAATTCTTCTGTGGTCTTTCCTGCGTGGGCTTTCGAGCTCCATCTATGGATTCCAGGGATTGGAACCGCACTTGCAGGAAAGCCATTAAATTTTGGTGATCCTGAACTTCGTTTGGAGATTGAAGCGACTGCTCATATAATTTGTTGGTTTCAGGATCCCATTTTCGAGCTATAGCTCTGTTAATCCACGGACCCCAACTATCGGTAGAAATGCCAAAATTTTTGATTGCCTCCACACATACCTTGATGGAGTCGTGCAATCTTTTTAACCCTTGGGCTGACTCTTTGGAGAGGACCGGCAGATCGAATATGGTATCTAGCAATTTAGTTAAAATAAGGCGATTATTTTGATACCTTTGTTGCAGCAGATTCCAGGCGGTGTTGTAGTTTGCTTGGGTAACAGCTAGATACTGGATCAGTCGGCTTGGCTCTCCCTTGACATGCGTCTTTAGATATTGCATTTTGATGACATCGTCCATATTCTGGTTGTCATCTACCAATTTAGTGAACAGGTCCTTGAAAGTGGCCCATTCCTCATAATTTCCCTCGTATATGGGGATTTTGACTTGAGGAAGCGAGATGGCTGCTGCTTGCTCGTTCCTTGTCGGTGCTTGTAATAAAATGATTAAATTTCTATACTTGTCTTCCAACTTAGTATATTCAGGACTGAAGTGCATTTGTTCTGAAGCCATGTCGTTCGACATAACTACTTCGTCCATCTCGACCACACGATCCCATTTTTCTCTTAATTACCTTGTCGTGATGGCGGGCCTCCCTAATTCTTGTGTTAGTTTGGCGTCGTCCATCGCTTGCTTAAAATTCTGAATCCGAATCTGCAGTTTTCGGATACGAACCTTTTGCTCGGGGTTGGCCACCATTTCCTCTTGATTCCTTCTTACGGAGGGGTTGGAAATTTCCGTTGATTTTGAACAGCTCTGCAAGTAACTTTTTGCTTCGCCGTATATGGCTTTAATTTGATCGTAATACCCTGTTGTAAAATAATTATGAGTTGGAATACTTAGCTGCCCCATTTCTGCATGATTTTTAATTGCAGTGTTCCAAAGTTCGTCCAGCGTTTTGTTGCGACTGGCGATGTAGGCTTCGCTTTTTCGGCTGGCAGGGTCCTTTTTGCTGTTAGATAATATTTGTTTTATCTTCTGCGCGAGCTCTTCTTGGGCGACAGTTAATTTGTTGAATTCCTCCATGTTGTTAGCCATTTCTGGGAACTGGGTGGTTGGCAGATGTTGTCTTCTTCTTGGGATGCTGGTGACCCTTGGGATGTGTTTGTTCTTTAGTTGGAGACAGATCCGGCTCGAAGGACCATGAACAGAATTGCCTGGAGGCTGTATCAGGATTCCGTTGCACGTAAATAAGACTGTGTTTACGTTTTAAACCAATGTAGTCAATGGTACTTGAAAGGGACGACAGTAAACCACCCCAAGAGACGCAGCCTCACGTCTCGATTATATTAGGCTTGGTATTAGGGTGGCGACGTAGTGAATGAATCAGACATTAAATGCAGATTGTTTTATTACCAAAATAAACGGTGTATTTATACAAAACAAGAATGCTTAACTAAGTAACATATCAAAGTTCATAATAGTGTAGTGTAATGGAACGCGTTTAAAGGTACGAAGATGACAATTCAGCATAATAAGCTTTTTATAGTTCCGCATGGGTTTGCAGGAAGGTGCGGTGAACTTGGCTTTACTAGGTCGCTTACTGAGCGAAAGGCCAAGTTGCAGTTTACTGAAGTGGTTAAACTCAATGCTTGCGAAACAATATTCGTTTGTTAATATTTCGTAAATGGGAACTGAAATTTGCCTGTTTTAATTCAAGATTAAAATAGATTTCAATTAAATATAAACTTGTGAAATTATGAAGTAAAACTGGAGGTTAAAACTGCTTGTTTATGAAATCAGAATTACATTTAGAACTTCTGACTGGTTTCGTAAATTTTGTTATTAAAATTTATGCATGATACTACTACTACTAAGATAAACCCACGCGGCGATCGAATTTCGTACTACATTGCGCATGACGTCATTCCGTGACAAAAATCCTGCTTGACGGTATGGAAATGCATTGCTTTAAAGCGGTTTTTATTAATGTTTACTGTTTAGTAGTATATTTTATTATAATATTGATATATTACATTTCATTCAATATTATAATAGTATAAGAGATATTTCTTTTATAATTTAATGTAGGATTTATGGCCCATAATAGAATAAGCCCTTAAATAAAGTAGGTAGGTGCTAGATATAATAAAGTATCTTCAAAGTTTAACATTGTATAAAGGTTTTTTTTTGTAAAAAACGAACAATAAACGATTTTGAATACTAGAGTATTTAAATTTAAAAGTAAAGGAAGATACCAACATATGAAGAGTGAAAAGTTTAAGACTTATTCATTATCAAAAATTATTACTTTAATCCGTAGCGCCAAAAAACGGACTTATGTTTTTTAAAATTTAAATAAATATTGTTAATTTTAAAAGAATACTTCTGTAGAAAAATATGAGTGATATATACGAGCATATGTATACTGGGAGTCCACTCTCAAAGTCAAACATAGGCAATCAACATTGTGCATTTGATTTTTAGGTATTTTTCCATTATTTCTACACTATATCAGTAAATATTATTATTACTGGTATCATTTGATGTGCAACAATTTTATCTTTCTATTGATACCACTATCTTTCCTGTAAGTTGAATTGGAGAGTAGAAGTCAGCAAAATCGTTCAATGCAATTTCCTATGTTCGAGTTTGAGAACGGACACCCGGTATATATTATTAACTATTTTTTAGTACAAGCTTTTTTTGGATTTTTATGGGTAGATGTTAAAAATTTGTAGTGATAAAACAATTTTGTTTAATTTAGTAAGTACATATTATTTATTTACATATTATTTACATGTTATTTACAAAATTTACATATTTACACAAGAAAACCAAGTTTTATTAAGACTTATTTTACAATTTTTGTATTTTTTCTCTTCCTCATTTTGGATTTTTCTAAAATATCTCGATTCAATATTCTAATTTTAAAATACATTTTGCATCGAAAGAAAAGATGCTTGGTCTCTGTACTTAAATTGATAGATTCCGCTAAATCCATTAGGACTTTTAAATAATTTTTGGTCAATTTTAATGACTCCCCATTAAAATTGTTAAAAATGAGGAGAAGGTACTGCATCACTTTTCAACTTCCATTTATTTTGCGGTAATTCCAACAGTTTCTCTTTGGAACAGTAATCACTTTCTACAAAATGATTTGAACATATTCTTGATGTTTTCACATTAAATTTGTGTTGCTGGTAACACTTTAAAATCCATTGTTCGCAAACATGTTTGTCCCTTCGAAAACTAAAGAAACGGCAATCGGAAACTTTCTTGCTCTTTTTGTTGTTGTTGCTTAAACAACCCATCACTGCACAGTACACCATGGTAATAAATGTTTAATGCAATGTTTTAATTATAATTTATTAAATTTCACGCACATATATCTGCAAACAAAACGAATAACACATTAAACACCGAACCGAAACCTTCAACCGCCGTATCAAACTGCCTGCTGCTGTGGAAATTTGTCACGGAGTGACGTCAGGCGTGCGAGAGAGATGGGCTTATCCCATGCGCGTGGGTTTATCTTAGTAGTAGTAGTATCATGAAATTTATGTGTGTTTAAATCAAGTTTAAACAACTAATTTTTTATACCATTTTCTCGACAAACGTCTCCGAAGTAAAAAAAAACAGAAAGTTTTTTCATTAAGGTAGCTGTACGCAACTTTAGTTGCTCTGCTTGGCGTTAATATTGATATAATGTAATAAAACCTCTTTTGCAATTCATTTTTGCTTACTCTGACTTTTACTTTCATGTCACAAGTACGTTTTTTCTTGCAAACCCCGATGTTTATCATAACTATTGCGTACAGAATTAGAAATGAAATGTGACCCTTCTTTATCATGTATAAAGAACCAGAAAAGTAGTGACTAGTGACCCCTATAAAATTTTCCCTAAAGTAACACTTCAAATGGCTAGCTTTCTATCGCCGAAGAGTAGGAAATGATATCTAACTTAATAAATGAATCTAAATACCAAAAATATTTTTCAGACGTCAAAGAGGCGACAAGTTTGAATTATAAACCTTTGAACTAATTAACAGATCGTATCCCAAGCAAATACGAGACGCTATTGGGATATGAGATAAATAATTTTAATCACATCAGATTTACCTTAGCAGTTTTATGGCTTATGGCAGACTGCTGAAGGAGTATGAAATATTACCTCAGTAAAACAGATTATGTTAATTAAGTTTATTGCATATTAAAAGTAATGTTAACATAAACAGATAAAATGCAATGTAGTAGTAATAAAAATTTAATTATGTTAGTATTAAATTAACGAGTAATATATTAACAATTAAAATATCTTTAAATAAACATGTAAAAATCGTTGCTATAAATTGCTATGCAAATTTGTTAAATGTGAATGTCCTGTGAAGGGGAAGATAATCTCAAAATTGCAAGTGCTGTTGTTTAATATTAGTAGTAATATAATAGCTATTTATGATACAAGTGCTAAAGTGACTGTTTAATGCACGAGACATAAAAAATTATTATGAAACAACGCCGTAGGCTGAGTTTCATAACATGTCGATTGCAATAACACTTTTGCACGAGTTTGCATACAATATTTTTCCTATGACCTTAAAGTTACTGTTATTAATCCATAAATATCGATTTAACAAAGGTTTGCATTCTTAACAGTTATAATATGTCACAGTAAAAAGTGACAAGTGACTATTTTTGCAGCCGGTAGTTGTCAAAGTTAATTATAATAGTACGCATTTTACTTTATTCATCCCATAATCCTTCAATTATATGAAAAACACTTTCCCTCTAACGAAAGAAGTAACTCGAATAACTTTATAACCTCACTTCCAGTTTAAAATACGTAAATTCTACTTTTAACACGCTGATCTATAATATGTCATTTTTAGTTCGACAAGCGATTTGTAGAAGCCTACTTTTAGTGGGCGTCGTAGAAAAAAAACTTTATATTAATGTTTAAGTTAATATTTCGGAGCAAATTAAATGCGTGTGATGTTGAATGAAAAAAATATGGAACTGTTTATATACAATTTTATGTCAAACACGCCTTACCAACACAAATATCCTTGTTTGAAAATTATTAGCGACGCTGAATCATTTCTACGTTCATATATCCACATATTTTAGTAAAATAAAAGTTTTAAGATACAATACGATATTAATCTTACAACGTTTATGATCGGGCAGATTTTTGCGCAGCATTCTCTCAAGCAAATTTCCACGGCTACTTAAAATGTAGTAGGTAATGTAGAATGTAATCAGAAGTAACATTGTAAGATCATTGATCGATAATTGACAGTTGTATCTAAATTCATCATGGCGAACAGTAATCTTGGCAGCTTACGTGAGCGGGTATTTCAAACCTTCAAACGAATACGTACAATAAAACGCCTTGCAGTTATCAAAGGCGTCCACGTGACTTTATGAAGAATAACTTCGCGTTCATGAAGTAAGGCAACGCTAGTCACGGGCAACGGACGAAATATAACTGCATCCCGTCAAAAATTATAGAGGTATCATTAACGACTCCGTGCTAATCAGAGAGCTTTGCGTTCATAGAGTGCGCTATTTTTATCTCAAAAATGAACCGTAACAAAATGTATTGACGATGGGTGGTTGGGAGGCCTGGTCCTCTCCAGCCAAAAATCCTAGTTACGCCAATGTTCACCGATCTATTATAATGGGGTATCATATGTTTTTGTCTAATATTTAAGGGCATCTCTTCCAATAATAAGACTGGTAAAGTTTCACGCAAAAAATGAAAATACGTTTCCCCTATTGAAGTTCCTGGAACTACGATATGGTTAAAAATGCCAGATCAGACGTTTACCGAAAATACTATCTGAAAACAAGTTATTCTTATCCAATGAGGATTTTCAAGAGCGTAATATTGACAATTATGTCTATTTCATTATGAACTTCGCCCAATATTGTTAATTATTTTCGTAGATGTAAATTTTCTTATATTTTTATAAAGTTATTATTGTTATTATGTAGCGGCAATCTCCTATGTTAAAATGTTCGTAATTTCGAGGTATTTTCGTAAACGTAAAAAAATTATGTCACCTACATCATTAATTGATTTATCATTGTTGTTTACTAGATGTATCACTATCACTACCCATTAATTTTGTGACTACTTGATAATTGCACGTTTTAATGACAACCCAAAACTTTGAGACATATTTTAAGGTAAACCTTTGCTTTCACACTTAGGAACTAGGAGTACCTTACTTTTACCCTTTTTAAGTTTCCTTCAAATAATAAGCTAAAATTTAAACAAATGGTACAGAGAACAAAGTTAGAGCTAAATAACTCCAAAGATGGGTAAAGTGCTTCTTGCAGTCACGTATAGTTTAGAATTTTGTTTCCATTAGTGCACTACATAATAGTATCTACGTATGTGTACCAAAGTTGCCATCGATATCTTTACATTTGTGAAAATTAACATAAAATAAAAAATAGAAAATTGAACTTCAAGGCTCTATAATTTCTTAATGGATGGACTTTGTACTAAGGTATATTAGGTTTGACCGGTTTATTATAACCTAAGGAATCTATGTCCCAATCTTTTGGAAACACCCTGTATACAGTAGTTGTAGAATGTTGGGTTGCATTTTAAAATGTTTAAGGCTTATCATTCCTTAATAACCCTGTATTTAGGCAACCCACTGAACAGTCGTTAGGCAGTAGGGTTGCCAGATTCATAACCAACGTTTGCGGGACAATATATTTGTAAAATAAATTTATAAATTCATAAAAATACTACTGCCACGTAACCAACTACCAATACCAACTGCCATTTATACTTTTCATTTGATTTGGACAATTTTATAAGTGTGTTTTCTTCAGGCCCGTGTAAAAATGTTGAAAATTCTGCCCAAGACTATTCATAGTTAATCCGAGTTTGTAACTCGGCTTTTACTAGATCAAACGATTTCTTTCTTTTGTCCAAAGATTATTTAGCGGGCTAAATATTCGTTGGCAAAAAGCATTGCTGACTGGTATTGACAGGACAAATAAAACAATTTTTTGAGATTGGTAAAATTTTGGTTATCTTTTTTAAACAAACAAGCACAAATTTTATCGTTTGGCATATCTTTCGGAAGGGTATCAAATACAGTTTTAAGACATGCAAACTCGGAATAAAGTGAGTCAAAATCAATAACACCTTCAATTTTAAATATTCTGGAAATTCAGATAACAAATCCCAAGTTAGAAGTACTTTTTCTGATTTAAGAGACAATAAACTAAAATTTGGAAAAATGACTGAACTACAGTCGCATCTTTCTTCCACGTATGTAATGGATATCTGCAGCAATTTGTGTGCCTGTGAACTAAATGTAATGTATTTATCTTCACTTAGAATTTTAAAAGTGGACAGAAATTACATTAAAAACAGGTAGGTTTTTGATGGAATTTTGCATTCCGGGACATTAACTTAAAATTACGGGACACGGGACAGAGCAATGAATTCCGGACATTCCCGGAAATCCCGGCCACCTGGAAACCCTAATTACACCATAAAGATGTGCATCTACCACAGAACGATACCTAATACTAGGAGATCAAATGAATATTTATAATACATTAGACTACTCGTAGGCTGTGATTCGTGTTCTTCAATGTTAAAGGATTTTTATTCGACGTTAACCGATTAGGTGTTGCATTTGCATTACAAAATCTAACCTACTAACTTTAAGCTTAACATAGAATGACAGTAGCTATTTTGGTATTACCATATAATATACAGGATGTAACAAAAATGAGGGCCGCTACTCCAGGAGGGTATTCTGCTCACCAAAATGATGAAAAAAGTTGATATAAACATATGTCTAAAAATGAGTCGCTTTCCTGTTACCTACTCTTTTTTGTGTTGAAACTTAAGATAATTTATGAAAAAAACAACCACATGCTTTTGCGCTTATTCCAGCCATATATTTAATACTCCCATATGGGTATGACTGCCAATTATACTGGGTACTAATAAAACGTTCAGTATTTAATCCAGTTTTATTCAGTAAACAAATAAGAATGTTCAGTAATCAACTAATTGCACAACAAAAAATTAATAATGGTCAGTAAAATATACA